>JAQQSZ010012571.1:0-11976 GCA_028646595.1 Phalanger gymnotis | reverse complement strand
GTGTGGGGGGGTGGAAATGGGGAGAAAATCTGTAATTCAAATGCATGTGAAAATCAATGCTGAAAACTAAACATATTAAAAATAAATTAAAATTAAAAAAAAAGAAAACAATGTATGCAATGACTATAGCAATGTAAATAAAATGAACAATAATCATAAAACATTTTAAATGAATGTTGTGAAATTGTAAAGAATAACTTTGGTCTGAAAGAAGAGATATCAGAAGATTTTTCTCTCACTCCTGTGCAGAGGTAGGGTGCCCGGGGGTGTAGAACAGGGGTGAGGAACCTGAGGTCTTGAGGCCACATGTGGCCGTTTAGGTCCTCAGGTGTGACCCTTTGACTGAATCCAAACTTCACAAAACAAATCCCCTCAATAAAAGGATTTGTTCTGTAAAACTTGAACTCAGTCGAAAGCTTCACCCAAGGACCTAGAAGGCCACATGTAGCCTCAAGGCCACAGGTTCCTCACCTCTGGTGTAGAACATTGCAGACAATGTCAGATTTTTATGAGATGTTGGTTGGTTTCACTGAATTTTTATCTACATCTTTTTATAATTTTTATTTAAGAAAAAACATTTTATAAGAGGCATTTCATTTAGAAGGAAGGGGAGGAGGAACCTGGAGAAATCTAGGAGAAGGAAAAAATTAAATATCAATAAAAAGAGAAATTTAGGATAATCTGACATGGCTTATTCTTGAAATCATACTTGTCTTTAGTGATAATCATTTTTATGTTCTAGAAAAAATGTTTTTTGCCTCAAGTCCATAGACTCCCAAGGAATCCATGGATAGATTTCAGGCAGTTTGTGAACTTGGATGGGGGAAAAAAATGCATCTTTATTTCCTCTCATCTCTGATATTTCCACTAAAAACAACAACAATACAACATTATTCTGACAAGTTGTTCATAGGATTCATTGATGACAGAAGAGGTCTATAATAGGAAAAATGTTAAGAACACTACAATTTTACCAGAAATCAAAGCCAAGTCACAAATCAGTTAATTTTGTCATTGTCTTTTGCATCTTTCCTCTTCTGTATGGTTTTCCAGTTCTTTCAGAACCTGTGGCAGAGTTCACATGAGACTGATGATTTTACCTCAATGAAATAAGCTTGGATCAAATATCTTTCTCCTTGTCAAAGAAAGAAAAATTAACATCAGACTGAATAGTTCTACCTTCTCTATACCACCTGTTATTGTCCCCTTTAACTAGAACAGTGGCCCTTTCATTTCTTCGATATTCTTTTGATCAGAGAATATCTTTAAAAATTTCCTTTTGTTGTCCTTAGGATTTATTATTTATTATGTTATCTGTAGCTTATTCTGTACTGTTGGAGATCCTGACAATATTTTTATAGGACTCAGTTTCTTTTTCAGTGATAAAGGCTTTCCTAGAAGTTATCAAGATAATTCTGTTTAAACCAGCCAACCAAGATTGATGGCCAGAGATCCAGTAATCTCAAAATTGAAGGAGCGAGGCATGAAGATCTATGTCCAATAGCACTTAGGCAATTGTGATATCAGACAACTTAGGTTATTTCAGTGTTATTATATAATATAATCAAATATTAGGATAATATTAGAAAAGTATCATCTGAAGTCTAAGATGCTTATAATGAGTGGTGAGAGAATCACTAGAGCGAAGATAGGAATTATGGTAGCAGCATTAAAATAAGAAGGTTTTCAGAAGGATCAAAAAGGGGTCCTTGGGAACAGGTAACTATACAGATTACCGAGGGGTTCTGTTGCTTTTCCGCTATAGCACTCCAGCCTGACATACTCTGTTTTTCCCTGCCTTATTAGGTTTTCTAGTCTTAAAGGAGGACTTCCTTGTGGCCAACTTATGACCTTTGGCAAAAGTCTGGATGACCTATATACTTGGAGAGCATCATAAATATGTGTTTTGGGGTTATTTTTAATATAGACCCTGGAATATTTGGGAAATTATTTTGATAGATTGAGTGGAGTGACTGACCCCTGGGTTACATCTTTGTCAGAATTGTCTTCTGCGACATGGGTCCTAGCCATAAGGATTCTGATAGATAGTTGGATGTTACTAGAATGATCTTAGGCTTCAAAGCTTTTGAAATCATAACTTATTGAATGGATGTTCATTTTAAGGTTTATAAATATGCATATTCTGTATATATATTCACATATATTCATATTGTATAGTTCTATCTATAAAATTGTCATCTGTTAAATTTATTCTCAAGTGTATAATATATTCATGCATACAAATGGATTAAAAGCATGACTACAAAATTAAGGCTATAAATCTAAGTATACAAAAGTTACAAAAAACACCTCCAAGTTAATTTTCATGTTGTAATTGTTTAACTTTTGATTCCTTTCATTTGCAAGTGAAAAGCATAAAAAGTTAAGCAATTCGAAATCTCATAGGTAGTAAATGCTAAACAGCACAGAGCCAGACACAGAAGCCTGGGGATGCCCCATTAGGGACTGCCTTTCTATTTGACATCAAACCATTACTATCTGCTTTGGGGTCTGACCACTCAAGCAGTTCTAAATTTATGTGACTCTGTTTTCATCTAGCCCATGGCTTTCTTTTGTCTATAAAATTAGCATGAGAGGTTTCATTAGATACTTTGATAAAATCTAGGTAAACTATGTCTTCAGCACTGCTATAATGTACAAATCTAATCTATCAAAAAAGAAAATGAGATTTGTCTATGATGACTTGATCTTTAACATTCTATCAGTAGGCAAATTCTGTTGTTTCTGGGCAGCTAGGTGGTGCAATGGATAGAGTGCTAGACCTGACATCAGGAAGACCTGAGTCCAAATCTGGCCTCAGTTAGTTGTATGATTTTAGACAAGTCACTTAGCCCTCTTTGCCACAGTTTCCTCATTTGTAAAATGAGCTGGAGAAAGAAATGGCAAACCACTCCAGTATCTTTGCCAAGAAAACCCCATATGGGGTCACGAAGAATTGGACATGACTGAGAGGACTGAACAATAAAAAGTATCTGTCCTATAAGTTCCCTCCTCTCCTCTGATACTGCAGTCACTGGTGTAGGCCTTATCTAACCTTATACCTGAACTATTGTAATAATCTGCTGGTTGCTCTCCTTGCGTCAACTCTTTTTTTTCCACCCCAAATCAACCTTCATTTAGCTATCAAATTGACCTTTCTAAAGCTGAAGTCTGCCCATGTCACACTCCTGTTCAGCAAACTCCAGTGGCTCCTCATGACCTCTAGTACCAAACATAAAATCCTCTCTTTAGCTTTTAAAACCTGTCATGATCTGTCTCTTTCCTGCCTTTCCATTGCTCTTACACCTTACTTTCAGCAATCTGGTGACACTGCCCATTTTGCTGTTCCTCCCCCCCCACTAACAATTCATGTCAAGACTGAGCATTTTCACTGTCCTGGGCCCTAAACCTAGAATTTGCTAACCCTCTTCATTATCACCTCCCAGCTTCCCTGGCTTCCTTCAAGAACTAACTGATACCTCACCTTCTTTAAGAAACCTTTCTCAATCTGCCTTATCCTTAGAGCTTTCCCCTAAGACTACTCTTAATTAGGTCTTTATATAATTTGTTTCTTCATGGTTTGAATGTTGTTTCCTCCCTTAGACTGTGAACATCTTGAGATCAGAGACTATTTCTTGTATTGTTTTGTTTGATCTTTCTTTGTATCCCTAGCACTTAGCACAGTGCCTGGCACATAGTAAGTACTTAATAAATGCTACTTCATTTGCTGAAGATATGCTTGCTCTTTACTATTTCTTTTTAGATGATCACTATTCTTTTAATAGTGAATTCTAGATCTTTTACAAGGTAACAAAATTTATCACTGGCCTATCATTTATAGATTGCATTCTACTTCCTTTTTTGAAATTTGGGGTAATCTTTGCCCTTCTCCAATCCTGTGGAATGGGGATATCTCTTGTCTCCCACTATGTGGAAGGGCTAAGACTTTGACCCAGGTCTTACTCTGAGGCTAGCTCTCTATCTACTATGCTGTGACCTTGTTTCTTTTTTTTTTCTAACATTAAAGTCATTCTTCTTGGCAGAAAAATACACACAGAAACAAAATGAGAGTTGAGCCATTTTGTCATGTCTCCAACACCTATCATTGTCTCATCCACCTTGAGCAATGATTATGTCTCTTCTCTGATTCTCCTCTTTTCCTCAATATAACAAAACAACTCCCCCCCAAAAAAGGCGTTTCTACTTTTCTTAGCATGTCTTTCAAGGCTCAGTTAATTCTCAGCTTTAATATGTATGAGATTATTTTTGTTGGACCAGGTCATATTACCCTTGTTTGTCTTTTTAAAATCCAAAGTGGTCAATACGAGTGCATATGAGCCTTTTAAAATCACTCTCCTTTTCCGCTTCATCAAAACCATTTCTGTTTCTATCTTCATAATATCATTCCTATGATTTTTTTTCTCTCCCTCTTGGGTTGACCTCCTTTACAGAATTTTCATCAATAGAATTCTACACATTTCTCCAAAACTTACTCTCCAACACCTAGAATGAAATTTAAACTACATTTGCCTTTCCTTCCCTTCTCTGTATCAAATTCAAAAATGGAAATCATCACTCCCAAGATTTTCATAATTTTTATTTCAGTAACTAGTTCCTCCTTATTGATAAGAAGCAGATCTGAAATCAAAGCTCTCTTTATTGGTTCCTTTATGTTTGTTTCAGCTTTTCTTTTTGGAAAGATATTGAGAGCTCATCTACAGAGAGCTGTCCAGATATGTCCTCTTTCACTACTACATCATGTCTCCATTCCAGGATTATGACATTCCTTTCTAACTCCTCAACTATTGTGCATTTCTATCCAAATATTCTATTTGGCTGACAATGTTGCTCCTTTCCTTACTGCTTTTAATATCTACACAAATGATCTCTGACATACATTCCATTTCTGGTTCACACATTTTCTTATGTGACCATAGCTTTACCTGATATACCCTTGCCTCATCCTTTGCCTTTGGAAGAAGGATACTTTTATAGAGGCATATTTTAGTCATTATTCCTATTTCACCAAGTCTCATGGATAACTACAGTTCAATATACTTAAAATATTTATTTCATTTTCAATGTTATCAGACCTTATGGACTTGTACATAGACTTTTGAGGCCATGGAATTCATTATTGCCACCATTCTTGCATGTCTCTTGCTATTTTTTTTAACATTCCACTACTATTATTCTTCTACTATGTTTCTCTTTATAGTTTGTAGCTTTATAGATACATGTAATATATATGTAAGAAGTTATCTTCTTCCCCTCTCCTTTGAAGTTTAAAGAACAGAGAAAGAAATTGGAACTCAAAAAAAATTTTTTTAATGAATGTTAAAAATTGCTTTTATGTGCAATTGGGAAAAATAAAATGTTACTCAAAAGATAAAGAATGTTTCATTAGATTGTTAAGTTTCCAGTCAAACTCATTTTTAGAAGTTCTTATAAGGCAGACTCCATCTTTGGCCAAGTATTCATTATGCATATGTTTTGAATCATGATCCAGAAATACACATTTCTGACCCATTTGCTCATATTCTGAGCCATCTGTTTACTTCTTAAGTCTGCTATTCTCTTTTGGAGCGTTTTCCTTCAATCAATAGCAGTGATGAAAACATCAATTATGTCCCTTAGGTTTTACTGAAGTCTCAATATTTGTCAAACTTCACTGAATTAAATGACTTAGAATTTCCTTGGTTTTGTATATTTGAGCCTGCACTCTTAACAATGTGTGAATATACTTTTGGGCAAAAATGAAAGATAGATTCAATTTAACTTAGCAAATGTTTGTTAAGCATGCTGATGGACATTGAACACCCTATAAGAAAGCATGTTAGACCCCTGGCTAATTGTGAATTTTTGAAAATTCATTTTGTATGTGCACGTTGTGTGTGTTGTGAGGTTAATAGGAATACAGTGCTGAATGAAAATAAAATCCCCAACAAAAATGATGAAAATTTCTAAAATGCTGGGAGAATGTTTTAGAGATCAATTTCTATCATTTTAGAAAAAAGTTCAATAGCATGTCCAGGAAGAAAAGTGAACTTTCCCAGAGTTGAGATTAGTGGGCATTTGGATTTTTGCCAAATATTCTTTTTCATGTGTGAATTCACAAATAGTTCAGAACATGGAGGATTATTAAAAATATCTATACAGTCTATTAAAGCATAGATAAGCAACATCCCAAATCATGCTTACATATATAAGAAGGGATTTATACTCTTGCCACAACTAATGTAATTATAGAATGCTTAAATACCACAATTAAATCAGGTAGTCGACAAACAAACAGTCATAATTAGGTTTTAATGCATAAGTCAGAAATACTTATATCCCAATACCTTTATAAGGTTTGAATCCATCTTTCAATGAATATAAGACTATATTCATCATTCAATATGAATGGATGTTAAGGAATTTTCCTAAGACTGTGTGAATAAGTATTTACTCAGAGAGACTTATAGTTCCTTCACTCCTATTGGATAAAGATAAATGATACCATATGAGAAGCATCTTGTGGTCTTGTGATTTGCTGAAAGAATGAGAACCCCCCTTGTCCCCCTGCCCCGTGCCTATGTATGAAAGCAACAGTAATTGAATGGTGAGACATTATAATAATAAAGGACTCAAAGTGTTGGAGTTGAGGATTCTAGGAGAACAACTAATGTAGAGCAATACCTAGAGAGAGGAAGTTTCAGTGAAAATGATGCCTTATCTTGTAAAGAAGTACTGGTTATGGGATAGAGAAAGTAACAGACACTCAAAATCCAGCAGAGAGCTTTAGGGCTCCATAAAGGAAAAAAAATGACTTCTACTGTGATATCAGTAGTTGGGAGTTATCTTTTTTTTGGCCAGAGAAGTCTTCTAAATGTGTGCCTTGCTACCATTGGACACTGTGTGTATTTGTGGGAAATGCGTTCCAGGTTTTGTGGGGAAAATGTTTTTGTTCCAGTTGTAGCTATTATACTATTTTAGTAGCTGTCTTTGGTACCTAAGTAAATTAGGTCTACTACCTGATATTTAATGAGGGATGAGTGACCATAGGAGGTGTAGCTACTCATAGGATTGCCCCTGAAACTTGAAGTATAAGCTTCATGTTCTAGTCTCTCTGGGATGTAAGCCAAGAGTACTTATACAAGTTGAGAAAATGAGCTCTGAATGTAGTGCTACCCATAAACAGGTAGAAGGTTCACATCAAGAAAAATATTGAACTGATTCGCTATATGTGACACAACTCTGTGGATATAATTTTATCCAATGCTAGGAAGAATAAATAAAAAAGGCAGAGTATACTCCAGGATGAGCCTATAGCACTTTCAGATTTTAATGCCTACTAATAAGGAACCACTGTTTTCCCAACTTATAAAATTTGGGGATTTTTATAGAAAACCACTTACACTGCCAATATAAAGCAGATACTTAAGTACTGGTAAGATACTGGTAAGATAGTTAATCCAGAGAAAATTAATTTAGATAAAAATACATCTCTATCTTGTCACTTAAAGGAAATATATTCTATAGAAATCCATGCAATAAGTTTCATTAAACATGGTTTGCCCTACAAGGATGGTAACTGGGGGAATATTCTGCCAGACAATGAAATTTCATAGTTTAACAAAAATAGACAATACAGAACTGTTGTTGACTATGTTAATCCGTCTCCAATGTATACACAAGAAAAGTTGTTTTAAGGAGGTGGTTGGCTATTATTTTCACTTGAAAAATAGAATGTGGTTATCTTTTATCACCTGTAGATAAGCATAGTGGGAAAGAGATTGTTGGTCACTTTTTTGTTTCTGTTGTTGTTGCTGATGTTGAGCTCTACTCATATGTGTTTCACAACTGTTCACAGTCCTGTGAGGGATTTGCATTTTTATAAGGCTATCATTATAGCCTTATGTAAAGTATATGTGTTGATTGTTGTTCTGTATTTCCATATTTAATTTAATTCAACGAGTCTTTTTTAGGAGCCTACAATGGTCCAGATATTGGTCTAAATGCTGAATATACAAAACCAAAATAATTCTTTGCTTCCAAGGAACTCATATTGTACTTTTCAAGCTAACCTAGCTTTCAGGTTTTCTTACATTCAGGCAATGGAATTTCCCATCACAGTCAATTTCTTCTACTCCTGAATATGAAAATAACTTGATCTTTCTCTTCTTTGTCCCAGTATCAGAAAAGAATACACCAGTTTCCTAATAACTACATTGTTGATTTCTCAGATCTATTTATTTTAATCATATTAGCATGTTTAATTATGTACATACATATATTAGAGAGAGAGAGAGAGAGAGAGAGAGAGAGAGAGAGAGTTCATATACTTCATTCTCAGAAACATTATCTACTTTATGGGTGATAACACGTTTAGATCCCCCAATCCCAATGAGAGTTTTGGGTAATAAGTAATATGACTAATTTCCAGATAGGACGATGGTAACAGAGTCATATAGTGAGATGCTCAAAGTCATAGAGTGCAGGTTATAATGAAATTCAGCGTGGAAACTTGCTCTCTAGACTCCTGATGAGAACTTCATCCATCAGGTCACACTGACTGCCATTCATTACTTAGAAAATGAATGATCGGTTTCATTTGGAGTGAATTCTCAATGATCTGTGCACAAAATGATCTGAGGTTAACAAGATTGATCCCTGTGATTCAGGCTTCTTACAGCCTAGAAGATTCAACTCTTTCAGTCCAACTCAATAAGGATTTATTGAGTGCTTACCATGTGAATGACAGTGAAGCAAGCATAGTGATAGAAGAAGAAGGCATTGTACTGGGTGCTGGAGATAACAAAGAGAAAAAGGGAGAACTATCATACCCTCAAGGAATTACTTTTACAACATGCCTTCAGAAAAGTAAGTGTAAGGTAATTTGAGGAGGAAGAAAAAATTAATAAGGGATGGGGGTAGCAGATGGAGGAATCAGAAAAAAAAGTTGATTCTGGAGGTAATTCAGGAGATTAGATTTGAATCCAGGAAGCTAAGGATTTGTAGAAGCAGAAGTGAGAAGGGCAGGCATGCATAGAAACACAGAGGCCAGAGGTAATTTCTAAGGCTCCTTCTCAAACCTTATATCCTGAGATTCTAGAATTTCCACCAAAGAAACCAAGTCAAATCTAGCACTTTCCAACTAGTTTTACTCATTACTGGAGGAAAGGCAGAGGAGAGCAGTACAGGCCAAAGGAGAAACAATTCTTATGAGGAGAAACATTGAGGTAGGAAAATCCAGTTTGAGAAGTGGCAGAAAAACAATTTAGATTTATGAGTTGGAATGCTACTTCTATGGGAGTGAATATGTGAAGATCGAATGTGAATGGCATTATATACTTTTATTTCCCATACGATTGTACAGAAGTTGTATTTTTTCTTGAATCTTTCATAGCATTTCATAGACCTTAGTACTTCTGTTATACAGTTATCATATTCTAATCTATAATTTCTTTACAGAAGTTATCTCCCCTACTATATTGTATGTTCTTTGAGAACAAGGGCATCATATCTTACTGATCTTTTCCTTACAGAACACAGCACAGTGTCTTGCACATGGTGAATGATGAATACATTTTGTTGAAAAGATTCAGATGGAGAAGTCTTAAATTCTGGAGAGAAGGAATATATTCTAGCCTCTAAAACTATTACAGTAATGAGAGCAAGCATTTCTTTAGAATTCTGAGGTTTACATAGACTCTCTACATATTATGTATGCCTGGTGAGGGCAGATATGTGGTGCAGTGTATAGAATGTTGGGCCTAGAGTCAGGAAGACACGAGTTCAAATGTGACCTCAGACATTTACTAGCTTGTGATACTGGGCAAATCACTTAATCCTATTTGACTCAGTTTTATCATCTGCAAAATAATCTGGAGAAGGAAATGGCAAACCACTCCAGTATCTTTGCCAAGAGAATCCCAAATGGGGTCATGAAGAGTCAGACACAACTGAAAAACAATTGAACAAAACAACATACATTGTCTCACTAATCATCACAATGACCTTCAGACATATGTAAAATACTGTCTCTTTAATATAGAAAAGGAAACTGAGAGTCAGAGAAACAAAGTTACCTTTTCAAGGTGACATAGTAAGTTTGAGAGCTGAGAATTGTCCAGGTGTCTTCATTCCCACACTATTCCCTCTCATGTGTAAAATGGGAATAATGAAACCAATATATCTACCTTAAAGGGTTATGGTAAGGCTCGAATATAAAATGCTTTGTACACTTTGAAGCCCTATGTAAATGTTAACTATAGTTGTTATTATTTTATTCTTCTTATCTTTTGTTACGTTTTTAGATATGAACAGTCTTGGGACATGTTGCTGCTCTAATGTTCTTTTATATATAGTATTCTGTGCACATTTTCCACACTATTCCATCAGTATATAAAATAACTGCTTTTCGTAGTTGAGTAAAATTATTAAGATGCAAACTCATCCTCTGTAGGTTTATTAAATACATCTTCATACAACCCTATTAGTAAGCAATGTTATTTTTGCTATTTTACTATGTTTCCTAAAATACAAAGATCTATTCCATGTGCATTTTTAGAACAAAAATTACCAACATCATGGTGAAAGTTAAGGGCTCATAACATGGTCAGCCCAAATGCCTCTAACCATTTGTAATATATAGATCAATGTGGGCATTTAAAATGACAGATCATTTTGTTTAAAAAGCAGGTATCCCAAGCTTAACCATTTGTAATATATAGATCAATGTGGGCATTTAAAATGACAGATCATTTTGTTTAAAAAGCAGGTTATCTCAAGCTTTTTGGTTTTCAAGAGAAATGCCTAATGTTGTGAAATGACAATGTGACAGGAGATGTTGCAGAGAAGTCAAAAGCCTTGGGAGATAGGAATTTTTTTAAAGACTTGTGTCTAGTTTCCCTCCTCCAATGGAATAAAGAAAGCTTTTTGACCTATAACCTCAAAAAAGTTATGATAGAAAATATTTCATTATACTGTTTTATTTAAAACTAATTATTTTGATTTTGATGCCCTGGAATAGTTGTATAAGATGCCTATTTGAGGAGAGTGTGTTATACTATTTAATTCTGAAGGTATCATTCACAATTCAGGTAGAAGAATGCTACCTGACTTTACTTGATGGTTAAGTTGCCTAGAGAAAGACAGTAAGATGACCTTTTTCACAGAACGAAGTAACCTCGTGGCACAAAATGCATTCATATTTTCTTTAGAGAGCTATTTAGACAAGTGTTTATTATAACACAAAGGCAAGGGTGAGTCTGGTAAGCACTGCAGGTATCATATAAATGAATGGCATGATTTCTGAAAGGGCCTTTGGTCATATTTTGAAGACAGCAGATTGACTTTTCCCCCTTCAGTGGCTCCTAATGTGTGTAGTGATAAACTTTGATGAGAGAAAATGTAATCAAGACTGTTAGGTTACTGTTTTGTTTGTTTCTTTTGAGGGAATTATTTCTTCCTTGCCTCTGTATCAAAACAAGAATATTTATTTATCCATTTTTAATCCTTCTGTACTCTCCCAAAGAGAGTCCCTTGATTCTATTTTGCCACAAAGCCAGCAGTACTACAAATAATCTGCTGTTCAAGGGCATACACACACACGATCAAAACAAAAACAAGCAAAAAACTGATGGCAAAACATCCTCTTTCTACAAAAGATAGGTTAGAGAATATATATTGCCTCTCAGATGGAACAAATTAAAAAAACACAGCTGAACTGCAGTATGTTTATTAATAGTAACGTCATAAGATTATCTTGTTAAGACAACAGCTTAAAAATAAGAGGAGGAAATGTTTGTAAAGTGCTTTTTCAAGCCTAGAGCTATATAAATGCTAGCTATTATTATTATCATTGTTTTTATTCATTTGTTTATTTATTTTTAACTTTATTTTTCTTTTTATTTTTAATATGTTTAGTTTTCAGCATTGATTTTCACAGGCGTTTGAATTACAAATTTTCTCCCCATTTCCACCCCCCCC
>JAQQSZ010012570.1:0-11977 GCA_028646595.1 Phalanger gymnotis | reverse complement strand
GGGAGGAAATGGGGAGAAAATTTGTAATTCAAATGCCTGTGAAAATCAATGCTGAAAACCAAACATGCTAAAAAATAAATTAAAATTAAAAAAATGAAAAAAAAGAAAGTGGGGGAAGGGGATAAAAAAGGGGGATGATAGAAGGGAGGGCAAATAGGGGAAAGAAGTAGTCAAAATCAAAAACTTTTGAAAAGGGAAAGGGTTAAGGGAGAAAATTGAATAAAGGGGGACAGGATAGGATAGAGGGAAATATAGTTAATCTTTCACAACTTGAGTATTGTGGGAGTCATAATGATACATGTGTGGTTTATGTTGAATTGCTTGCCTTCTTAGGTAGAGTGGGTAGGGAGGGAAGATGGGAGAGAATTTGGAACTCAAAGTTTTAAAAGCAGATGATCAAATAAAAAGTTGTTTTTGCATGCAACTGGGAAATAAGATATACAGGCAATAGGGCATAGAAATCTATCTTGCCCTACAAGAAAGTAAGGGGAAAAGGGATGGGGGGAGAGGGGGAGTGGGGAGACAGAAGGGAGGGCTTACTGGGGAATATATCCCATCTTGGAGTGGGAGAGGAGAGCAGAAATGGGGAGAAAATTTGTAACTTAAAATCTTGTGGAAATCAATGCTGAAAACTAAAAAATATTAAATAATAAAATATGGAAAAATAAAAAACTGAAATATTTGTAAAGTGCTTATCACAGTGCCTGTAATATAGTTGATGCTTAATAGATTCTCATCCTCTTCCACCTCTAATGAACCAGTTAGAAAGTTGTTAACATTAAACATTTCGATCATGAGAGATTATCAGATATTTGCAGAAAACCATTATGGTAGGATATTCACCCAAATAGCCACCTGAGTCTCCCAAAAATAATGAAGGTAGCTTGCTTGGTCAGCCCCTACCTGCTGAGTAATTACTTCATTTTAAAGGACTTTGTAGGCTTCATACGGGAACTCTTAGATGCTTTTGATAACCCACCTGATTAAGAATCTCTCTGCTAAAATTGTTCTGTGCTGGTCACAGGCCGATAGAGGACATAATGGGGAAAGTGTTAGACTTGGACTCAGAAAAACCTGAGTTCAAATCTTATTCAACTGTGTGCTAGCTCTGTGACCTTCTGCAAGTGATGTCTCTCTTTGCTTCTGTTTTCTTACCTGTTAAAATGAAGGGATTGAATTTGATGGCCTCCAACATACTTTTTTTTGGAAGAATATTAATTTATTTATTTTTAGTTTTCAACATTCACTTCCATAAGATTTTGAGTTTTAAATTTTCTCCCCTTCCCTCTTCTTTCCACTCTTGTGCAATCTGATATAGGCTCTACTTATGCCTTCACAGTAAACATATTTTCACATTAGTCATGATGTAAAGAAGAATTAGAACTAATGGGAGGAACCATGAGAAAGAAGAAACAAAGCAAAAAAAAAAAAGGAGAGCAAATAATATGCTTCCATCTGCATTCACACCTGAAAGTTCTTTCTCTGGATGTGGATAGCATTATTCATCACGAGCCTTTTGAAGGTATCTTAGATCCTTGCGTTGCTAAGTCTATCAAAGTCAGTGATCATACACTGTGGCTGATACTGTGTTCAATGTTCTCTTGACTCTGTCCCATGTACTTTCCAGCTTGAATCTGCAGACCTATGAGAGCTTCATTTGAGAGAAGGACTAGCATCCTGTGTAGGGAAACAGAGGTTCAGGGACACCGATATGAGACTGATGTAAGGAAAGGTATTTCATGATGTGGGAAAAAGAAGCGATGGAGCCAAAAGAGGCAGGAGAAGAGCTTAGCCCATCTGGTAGCTTTCTATATCAACTAATTATTCCTGATCACTGACTGCTAAGTCTATTTTATGTGCATTATTGACAGAGTACACAAGTGCCACTAGTACCCTCTAAGTTCTATACACTGGGGTAAAGCCTGGGTTACTTCACCCTAGTTACAACTCCACTGTTGCCTCTATCATGTAAATAAATCACTGCTTTCTGCATGCTGATTTCTGCTCTCCTATTGGACCTGCTAGTGTGGATGGACCAATTTATGGCAAGCTTGATAGAGTGCATTGAAGATCAAATAATCATGGCTCTTTCCTTCCTTGAAGGTGATCAAAGGTTTTATTGTAGACTGAGTCCCGTAAATCCAGGTCCACAGCTCTACTCAGCCAGCCAGCAAAATATTTTATGTCAAATCTATTTTTCAATTATGTTGTTTCCATCTCTAAAAGTTCTCCCCCAGTTCTGCTTGCTATTTGAACTGCTATTAGAAAGTCTCTTTCAAATCCCTATTATATATCTCATTTGTACTACTATTGATCAAGGTTCTCTGCTAAACCTGTCCAGTTACTTTGGTAAGTAACTGCACCTAAAATGAGAAATGGATTTGGTTTTAGCCATGTGTATTAAGAAGGCAGAATTTATGATTTCAAAGAGAATCATATATATGTCTGAATGGTTCAGAACTGCAGGATATATGGAATTCTCTAAGTAGAAGGCAGAAGAATTAAAGCATTTATTCAGGCTCCAGAATAACGGACCCACAAACCAGCCTCCCCATTTTGATATTTTGATCAAAAGCTTCCAGGCCCAATAAGTCCGCCTCACAAGAGTAACCAGGAAGCCACAGAAAAACATGATGGTATTAAACCAAATCATATTCATGCTTCCCCTCTCAGGTAGGAAGATTACCCACTGGCCTCAAGTCCTTACTCGGCCCTCCTCGGGTCCACACACGGGTCGGCCCTGCTTCTGGGTCGGCTCTACTTCCGGGATGGTTCTGCTTCCACAGCTCGTGCTTTGGCTTCGGCTTTATCTTCAGCTTCGGCTGTAGCTGTCTCTTGGCTCGCCTCTCCTTGCAGCCTCCAAACCCTACCCAGCAAGCTCGATCGAGCACGATCGAGCGCGACCGAGCGCCATGAACTCTCCTTCCAGGTGCCTCCTTGCCTCCTCCTTCAGTCCCAGGTCTACGAAAGGCTGCTAGAGGCTGAGGCACCAGCAGGGGATGTTTGCACCCTCACTTTGTTCCAAGAGCGCCCTCCACTTTGTGGCTGCCGCGGTGGCAACGGTGCTGAGATGCCCTCCTCCCAGCCGAGCCCCTGGCGTCATCAAGCGCCGCCTGAATGACCAGAGCCCATTGGTTCCCGAGTTGGCCCCTCCCCCTAGGACCCTGGGAGGCTCACATCCACATAGACTAGGTCAACACCCAACAGGGCATGGCTCTGGAGTTGACACCTCCCCTTAGCCAGGCCCACCTTGGGCCCCACCTCAGTCATCAATCCACACCCACATAGGTTTTACACCTAATAGGGCTTTGGGCCTGGGGCTTAGCCCTTAGCAAGATTCAATGAAATAGCTGAATCCAAAGCAAACAAAAGCCAAACTCCTCAAGGACACCTGTTGAACTAAGTGCTAAGGAGCCCATTTTACTTACCAACACACCATGGAAGTGTAATAACTTGATAAATTGTTCTTAAAATTGTAAGTATAGACCATTTTTTAAAGTCAGATAAATGACATAGTGTTCTTGCCTTGAAAATTACCCTGGCACTTCATTTAGTAAGACTGGAGGTGTAGATTTAGGTTGACAATATTTGTCCTGCATTTCAAATAGTTTTATAAAATACCCTGCTCTTTCTATATTAGAAATTAAATACAGATTTTAATGGTCCTTTTTCTAAGAGAGAAAGGAAGGAAGGGAGGGAGGAAGGAAGGAAAGAAAGAAAGAAAGAAAGAAAGAAAGAAAGAAAGAAAGAAAGAAAGAAAGAAAGAAAGAAAGAAAGAAAGAAGGAAGAGAGAGACAGAGAGAGAAAGAGAGAGGAAGAAGTGAAGAAAGAAAAAAAAGAAAGAAGGGACAGAAGAGAGGAAGGAAGAAAGGAAAGAAAGTGGAAGAATGACAAAAGGAAGGCAGGAAAGAAGAAGGAAAAAAAGAAAAGAGAGACAGATAGAGACAGACAGAAACAGAGACAGAGACTACTCATTAATAGAATTGGCTGCCTTGGGAGAGAATGAGTTTCCTATTATAATGTTCGCAAAGAGGAACACCAAAAGGTGGAAGTTCATCAATAGCTTTAGCTGGGCAACAGACCAAGGAAAATTAGTGGTTCTGGCAAGAAAATTCTCATGGATGATTGTGGGATGCTAGATATTACCTCCTGCCCACCTACATACATCCAGTAATGTCCCATTGGGTTCAGATCCAGACAGTAACACCATATAGTTTAGTTACTTGGCCCTTAAGTTCAAGCTCACAGATCACCAGTGCTGTAGATGTGAGTGTTAGTGGAACGGAGATCTTTGGAAATCCCTAAAGTTAAGTATGGCCCAACAGGAGTAGCCCAATCCCCAACTTCATCATGAGGGGATAGTGGTAGAAACAACCTATAAGCCCTAGACTGGATCAAATGGGATAGGACCTTATAGTTAAAGGGACAGGAGATTGTTAGAAGACTAATCCTAGTTCTGCTGCAAATTATATTTGTAACCTTAAAGAAGTTCCTTCTCTCCCTTGGATTTTTGCTTCCTCAGCAGTAAAATCATAGGATTCCATCATATGATCTTTAAGATGCCTTGCAGCCTG
This sequence comes from Phalanger gymnotis, assembly GCA_028646595.1. Classification (NCBI taxonomy): domain Eukaryota; kingdom Metazoa; phylum Chordata; class Mammalia; order Diprotodontia; family Phalangeridae; genus Phalanger; species Phalanger gymnotis. The sequence goes on along the minus strand of JAQQSZ010012570.1, from coordinate 7,403 downwards.
AACATTCTATAATTACAAATCTTTTAGGAAGTTAGTTTAAAAATCTACTGTGATCATTTCCAGGCACCAAGCAAAGCCCAATTGCATATTTATGCAACTTTATTAATGGCCTACATGTTCAATTTTAAAAGCCAATTGTAAAGCCATTGGACTTTCATGGCTGAAACTAAATTTATTTCTCAGAGAAGGTTTATCAATATAAATGGGCAGACAAGGTTAACTAAAAACTTTTTCATAGACCAGGGATCTATCAAGAGCTATATTTCCTCAAGAGTGAGTCCAAAAGGAATCGTTCTGAGTTTAATGTTCAACATTAGAAGCAAATGACAACATATGTAGACAATCAAACCAGAAATCCTCAAATAAAGCAGAACCTTTAGGTAAAACATACAATGAAAATTGTTTCTAAAATAGTTCTATTGCCAATGTCAGATGCTGATCAAGTGATCAGGGAGGATATTGTTGGAGGGGGGTAAGGAAAGATAAGTGAAAACCGTAGGAAGCTAATGTGATCTAGCAAATGCAACAGCCAATATGACATTCATAGACTCAGAGGATAACAGAATCTTGGTGGTCATCCTATTTTACAAATGAGGAAAGAGAGACTGAGAGACATTAGGTGACTTGTCCATGGTCACACAGTTGAGTGTTAGGAGAAGACATTAAGTGGCTTGCCCAGGGTCACACAGTGATTGTCAGAGGCAGTATTTGAACCTGAGTGTTCCTGACTCCTAATCCAGCAAATTCCTCTAGGGCTTCATTTATTGTGACTATAGAGACAGCCTGGAGTAGGTGACCTTTATCCTGCATTTCTACCAGCTAAGAAAATTATTACTCTTCTTATATCAGGAATCAAATTTAGAATTTAAAGATTTTTCTTAACAATAAGAACTATCCAAGAGTAGAATTGCTTGTTGCATGCAGGCAATGCATTTCCCCCTGGGCAATTCAATCAAAACATCCGCCTGCTTCAGTTTCCCCAACTGTAAACTTGACATAATAATAGCACCTATTTCCTAGGGTTGTTATGAAGGATCTCCAGTTAATCCTACTGGAGAGAGAAAGACTGTAATCTCGGTGCTTGTAGAAATACAGAACAAAAATAAGCTAGCTAGAAGGCCCTGTGAAATTTCAGAGAGCTAAATTATGCCACATATGATCATCTACAAGGTTAGGCAGAAGCTAGAGTTGTAGATTACTTACAAATCCATGCCTGGATAGCATATGTAACCCCAGCCCCAAAGCCCATTGGCATGAGACTCTTTCCTCACTTAGTGGAGATGATGTCCTGCCCTACATGAGGGGAGGGGTGGAGTTGTTGAGAGTGAGAGTTTGATCTCTTCAATCTTGTTCAACTTTTCTTTGAGGTGTTGAGTCTTTTCAGACTTAGGGCCCTTCTGGCTTCTTGATTCAAGAGAGAACACTTCACTACATTTTGCTGAAGGGAGAACAAGACTCTGGGAAGAAGCCAATATGACAAGAGCTGGCAGGCTCCATCATGTCTCTAACCCTTGATGTCTACACTAGAGACTTTGAGGAATTTCCCCTGAGACTTTCTCTCTCAGTTGAGCTAAATTACCTCACTTTCAATGGAAGGGGTCGTTCACTCTGTGTATCTGATATATATTCCCTCATGTATACTTTCTCTGTTTCTATTTTGCTATTAACTTTGATTTCTTGGATTTCTTTGGTACTAACTATGTATGTTCATTGTGGAACTGGTATAATGCCCGACCAGGCCATGTGTTCCAGCAAGCCAGGCCAGAGCTTGGGATCATTTTCTTTCCAGTCAGAAGTCACCTTCTCTGAGAATTGTTATAGTCAACGGCTCCTGAACGGACAAGGGATCCAGCATCTATCAACTTTGGAAGTGACAAGGCCCATGTTGTTGTTATTCAGTAATTTCATCTGTGTCCAAATCTTCATGACCCCATTTAGTGTTTTCTTGGCAAAGATACTGGAGCAGTTTGCCATTTCCTTCTCCTGTCCATTTTGCAGATGAGGAAACTGAGACAAACAGTGTTAAGTGATTTGCCCAGGGTCACATAGCTAGTGTCTGAGGCTGGATTTGAATTCAGGTCTTCTTGACTCTAGGTCTGGCACTCTATTTACTCTACCACTTAACTGCCCCAAACCTGGACACATCCATCTCAGGTTATCTGTTCAGATCACTCTTTTTTTTTTCCCCAGACAAATAAACACAAAACAGAACAAAGCAGTCAGAGCTTTGAGATCCATTCTTTGGCTTGTCCAAGCAGTGTCTCCACTGTTTGTTCACAGCTGTCATGCAGCTGGGGCAGGGGCGGGGGGAGGTTGGGGAGGACAGAAGAGCAAGCAGTCTATTCTCATTTTTTATGGAAGGTCCACGGAGAGAGATCTAAGAGACACGTGTTTCAAAGACAGGAAAGAAGAGAACAAGCTGCGGGGGATCTCTCCTTTTTAAACTAATGAATGCCCTCCCTCTCCACCAAAGGGCTAAGAGGTTTACTTGGTTATGCCACAATGCCCAAGTTCTTCAAGTAGTAACCTGGACAATGTGGTGAACCAGAAGCATGTGGAGCAGTTCCGAGCAATCTTCATGGGGTGTAAGCCATATTACTTGTGTGTGTGTGTGTGTGTGTGTGTGTGTGTGTTCGTATGGGGGGAAAAGGAGAGAGACAGAGACAGAGATGGAGCAATAGAAATTGTGTTTGTCCTTCATTTTTGAATAGGACCACGACATCAGGGAAATGATGACGTGACTTGCAGTTGACTTTGATTTGAGTGAGAGAGGGCTATTCAAGGTCACCAGCCTCACTTTCTGATCCAGTGATCAGATATTCATTAGGATGACTAGAGATGACCCAGAATGCAATGGGAGACACCTCAGAGAAATAGAGACAGAGAGAGAAAGAAAGAAAAAAACAGACAGGGATAAGATACAGAGACAGAGACACAGAGATTGAGGAAGAAAAAGCAGTGACAAAGAGAGAAAGAGAGAAAGTAAAAGAGAAACAGCATACAAAAAGAGACAGAAAGAGAAGAGGCAGTGACAAAAAGTTAAAGAGAGAGAAGATACAAAGACAGAGAGACAGAGACACAGAAAGAGACAGAAAGACAGAAGAAAGGAAATGACAAAAAGAGAGAGAAAAAGAGAAAGAAAAGGAGAGAAAAGACAGAGACAGAAAGAGAAAGGCAGAAGAAACAGTGACAAAAAGAGGCAGAGAGAGAAGAGACAGAGAAAGAGACAGAAAGACAGAAGAAACAGTGACAAAAAAGAGAGAGAAAGAGAGACAGGCAAAAGAGAAAGAGAGAAGAGACAGAGACAGCTAGAGACAGAGAAAGACAGAAGAGAGAGACAGTGTCAAAGTGAGAGACAGAGAGATAGACAGAGAGAGGACAGAGATAGAGGCACAGAAAGAGTCAAAGAGACAGAAGAAAAAAACAGTGACAAAAAGACAGACAGATAAAGAGAGAGACAAAGAAAAAGAGACAGATGAGATAGAGAGAGGCAGTGTCAAAGTGAAAGAGAAAAAGAGAGAGAGAGAAGGAGGGAGGGAGGAGAGGGAGAGAGAGAAAGAGAGGGAGAGAGAGACAGAGACAGAGAGAAAGAGAGGGAAGAAGGGAGGGAGGGAGGGAGGACAGAGACAGATGATAGAGAACGGAGATAGAGTCTAAGAGTCTTCCTGATCAGATCACATTGAACAAATTTTCTAAGTATTCCTCATCTATAAAATGAAGAGGTTACACTAGCTCTCCTCTGAAGTCCCTTCCAGCTGGAAATCCATGATCCTCTGATCATTAGTAGCTCTATTGCTATTTTTTTTCTTAGAGGTTTTGGTCATATGTCATTGTAAGGCTGAAGCCCTAATGTTTTTGCTTTCTTTTTCTCTTGGTTCTCATTTCTGTGCCACGTAAAATGCTACTAATGTATGCAGCCTGTCAGCCAGATGTTTTATGTGGCTATGAGTGAATCCTGCAGCAGACTCAGCCATCATGAAAATACACAGCTTAGTTGGACTGCAGAAACAACTTCCTTTTTAATCACGGCTTTGCCAGACACTTTAAATCTCCAATGTAAAAGTTATTTGGTCAATTGCATATTTGTTTTTGAGTTAAACTTTCCTAAAAGTAGTCTATTGATATTTTAGTCCTGTGTGTGTTATACATTAAGGAATGAAAATAAAGATTCATTAGGCACTTATTGGATGTCAAGCATTGTGCTAAGGGATGGAGGTATGTCAGTGTTCAAGGAAGAACCTGTGCTTATCTACATTTGTGAAAAGGGGAGATTTTTTTTAGCAGGGGGGGAGAAAAAAGGGGAAAAATTTACATGATAACTTCATTATGTATTTAAAAGGAGTGGCAAATTGTACATTATAGATTTGCAATTTTATATGCAATTATCTTTTTATTATATTGTGCCATGGAAATGCTTGTTTTATTCCATAAATTAAAAATAAAATAAAATTTAAAAAAAGAAATTCGGTTGAAGTAGAAAAGTCTTGTTAACTATTGAGGATGGACTCTGACACCTCTGGGTAAATGCAAGTTGCCTTCATAACACAAATAAAGATGGCATGAGAAACCACGTAATATGAATTTAGGGAGTAAAATATTATACAAAGCTGTACAGTATGCAACATAAGTGAGCCCTGTCTGAGCCTACTTAGGAGCAATGAAAAATAAGAGACCTGTCATATTCAATTTTTTTTCTTCTTTTCTTTGGCAGATAGTAGCATCTCATACACTCTGCTCTATTTTCTGTGTACCCACATCTGAGAAAAGGGCTATATGTGTTTCACCTTTGTCCTTGGCTCTCCAGGCTGTAAGCTGTCATCTTTACTAATAGTTTATTTGAAGGTGTTTTATAAAGCTGCCCTGAATCCTCACCTTCTCTCACTTTTATTTCTGTTTATTCTTCCCTCATGATCTACCTCAGCTTTCTGTCAGAGATTTGGGCTATTCTGTCTATCCTTTCTGAAGCCCAGGGAAGGACAAAAAGTTGAGAAGGATATTGAGTAGGGAAATGAAAGACAAAATGTAGTCTTCTTTTTAAACGGATATTAAAGGATATCTCAAGCTGGAAACCTCAAATGAATACTTCATAGTCACAGGAAAAATTGAAGTCAGATCTTGTCTCGGGCAATGGATTCCAGGTTAGAGCCAAAAGTATATTCACCAAAGCCAAATGGAAAAGTCAAACTGGAAAAAAAAATCATGCAAACAAGAAAATGAATTAACTTATTCAACACAAAACGAGTGATTTAACTACATTAGACAATGTGAAAAGAATTCGGCCAAGAATACACTAGACATTAATTACAGCAGGGTCAAGGAGCTGCAGAAATGAAAATTTTGGACTGAAATATAGAAGCTTTTGCTATCCATGTGTACACATGAGCCACTCATATTTAGGAGACAGAAAACACTCTGGACTTTTGATGCTGCACATCTGTGCTGCACTATTATTTCCCATTTTATGATTAAAACAATCTGGGACTTCAAATACCTTCCCTCAGGAAAGATTTCCACAAGACAATGACATCTAACATGGGCCTTGGGTTTGAACTTAACGCATTGTTATTGAAGGCTCAAGGGGAAGATCTATTCACTAATGTGTCATAGTGAGTATTTCTTAAACTTGGACTGTTGAATATTTCCACTGGTGATAGGAAATGTCGAAATTAAGTAATTGACTTTGTATATGACAACCAGAGTAAAGTCCAGTAGAGATGGAGGTGGAAGTAAATATGCCAGGCAAAACATAAATTATAATGGCACAATGTGGGGAAAAAAATAGGGAAGAAAATGACCAAGGAGGCATAGTGGACCAGAACACAGACAAACCAGGAAATGGAAGCGTAGGGTGTTCCAAAGTTTTAGTACAGTTTTAAGCTATTTAAGCTTTGGGGGCACTCTGTATAAATCTCATAATACATAATAGATGTCACAAAAATCTAGGTACTAAAGGCTTCTAAGTAGAAGACGGTAAGTCTCTCACACTTCATCTACTTACCTTTTGCTGACGTACGCTTCTCATAAAGATAATGATGCATTTGTTAAGTCCATAGGAGCTTGAAAGTAGTAAATCTGGCCACCAGAGAAAGTGGTGTGAAGGCCAATTGACAGTCCTATGGTGAAGAAGGAGACATGCCAATTGACAAGTATCAGCAGCCACTGACTAGCCGCCAGGTCATCTGGTTAAGCACAGGCTGGTTGATATTTAATATTACCGATCATCTATTCTTGTAAGTACCAATGATGTAATAAGCTTTTTATTGTTAAGTCATTTTTCTAGTTGTGTCTGACTCTCTGTGACCCCATTTGGGAGATGATACTGGAGGGGTTTGTTATTTCCTTCTCCAGCTCATTTTACAGATGAGGAAACTGAGCTAACAGGGTGAAGTGACTTGCCCACGGTCACACAGCTAGTAAGTGTCTGGGGCTGGATTTGAATCCAGGAAGATGAGTCTTTCTGGTTTTAAGCTCAGTGCTCTATCCACTGTGCTACCTAACTGCCCCTAGCTCAGTGGTTAGCTAACCCACTTTGCTGGAGCAGACAGACAAATAGGACTTCCCAACTTTCTGGAGAATGATGATGATGAAGAGGGAGGTATCAAGGAGAAGGCTTGATCTGAGGTCATAGAAGTGGGTTCAAATTCGAGCTTTTGTACTTATCACCTGAGTGACCTTGGGTAAATCATTCAGTTCAGAGACTCATTTTCTAGATCTTTAAAATGAAGGGGTTGGACAAGATGAACTTCAATGTCCTTCCTATGATGAGAACTCTAGTCTGAGCTGTTAGGGTCATTTGGGGTCAAACTACACCCATCTTTCAATTCTGGGCCTTTTCATTGGTGGTCCTCCATGCCTGGAATGGTCTCTCTCCTCATTGCCTGGATTCCTTCTGATCTCAGCTCAAATCCTACCTTGTACAAGGGGGTTTTCTGGCTCTCCCTTCATACTTCTCTCTGAAATTGCTTTCAGTTTACCCTGTATGCATCCCCTGTGTATATATAGTTGTTTGCATGTTGCCTCTTCCAATAGAAGGGGAGCGGGGGTGGAGCCAAAATGGTGGCTGGAAAGCAGGGACTTGCATGAGCTCCCTGCCAGGTCCCTTCAAAAACCTATAAAAAATGGCTCTGAACAAATTCTAGAAATGCAGAACCCACAAAATAGCAGAGGGAAGTAGGGATCCAACCCAGGACAGCCCGGATGATCACTGGATGAGCGGAGCCCAGCGGCAGCAGCGGCAGGACCAACCAGACCAGGAGCCTGGAGGAACAAGCCCTAGCGCCCTGAATCAGTGAGCTGTGGCAGTTACCAGATTTCTCAACCCCCAAACACCAAAGACAACAGAGAAGGTTAGTGGGAAAAGCTGTGGGGACAGAGTGAAAAGAGTTTGCAGTTAGGCCACTGCC
>JAQQSZ010012569.1:0-11977 GCA_028646595.1 Phalanger gymnotis | reverse complement strand
TGTCTCTCCTCCCTCTCTCCCACTTGTTTCTGAAACTGATCTAAATCAGGGTATAGCAGTCTGAGTGAGGTGGAGCTCTGGAATCTGGGGAGGAGGGTCACGATTGTTCCAGAGTAGAATTGGTGAAGTAGAGGGTGTGGTCTGAACGGGCTGTAAACTTCCTGAGCTTTTTCTCACAGCAGCCTTCTGTGGCTTTAAGAGCCGCATTGATAAGATTGTATAGAAAAAATGTGCTGAGTTCCAAGCCCCCAAGGTTTTCTGACTCATGGCTTGTTAACTGCTCTCCTACAACTTTCCAAGACCCAGCAGTAACAGGGGGTCCCTGTGTGGTCCAAAGAGATATTTTTTCCACTACTTTAAGAAAACCCTTAATAATCTGGGGGGTGATTGTACATCCCTGGTCCTTGGCCGTCTTATATATAATTCTTACGAATACGGCCTGATCCGCAGTGGTCCCTAAGGACTCGGCTTGCCCCATGATAAGGAAGATTCCTTACCTCACCAGTATAGAGGCTGGGTTGCCCACGGAGATGGGATGGTGCTTCTCACTGAGAATTTGAATTCGTCCCAAGGGTGTGCTCTTCTCCTTCCTCTCCTGAAGGAGGAGCCTTGGGGATCGTGGGGGGTGCGCGTGTGGCTCCACACGGTGCACCACGTTGGGCGCCACTTGTTGGGGATCCCTGTTACCCCAAACTCCCAGGACTTTGTCTAGTAAAGGCCTGATCTTGCGGGCAATGAATGAAGCGGGAGGCATAAGATGCTGAGTAGCTCCGCTTATTCAAGTTAGTAGCCAAACTTTTATAGCTTTGATTACGTAGCACTAGGGCCACCCTGGTTCCTCCTACTCTCCTCCCCTCTCTTTCTCGTGCTCTCCCCATAATTCACCTGTGCACAGGTAAATCCAGAAAAGAACTCGGCACCACGTTGCCAACAAGGGCGAAACTCTTCCTCCTGACTCCATCTTGTCCCACCCTTACCTCAGAGCCCTGAGTTTTCCTCAGCGGGCCCTGGGCGCAGAGGTCCAGCGAGGGCAGGGGTCAGCTCTAACTTGCCCTGTTACATGTTCCATCCTGGAATAAAGCTCTAAACTGGTTTCTAAAGAAGCTTGGTCTCTTGAGAAAAAACTCTGACTCCTTGTATGAAGAATCCACTCTGCTTTGTCTTCTTTCTTGACTGTGCCCTCTGAAGAAACTGATTCCACAGTGTCTAGATGGTCTGTGTTCACTGAGGCTGCCTTGTAGGCCTTCAGAGGGGAAGAAACAGAGAGAGGAGCTCACTGCTACTGCTGCGGATTCGATGGTGCTTCCATCTTCAACAAAGGGGTTTGGGGAAGGAGGACCACTTAATTTTCTGTCTCCAGAGGGTCTAATCATCTAAATGGACTAGGGACTAGATCAGGGAAGGACTCTACTACATTTCCCTAGAGCCACCCCAGCCAGACATTCATTAGTCCAGTCCTGTTTCTAAAAAACAAGAGCAAGGCAGCATTTTTTTTTCATCTGCCTACTCCCATATCAATTAATTTTAGCTTGTTTTCTACTGCATTTTTTGAGGTAGGGTTGTGTTTTTTCTTGAATATTTACTAAGTATATTTATCAGGCAAGAAGATGAAGAAGCTGCATGTTGTGATATAAAGGACACTGATATGACGGTCCATGTGTCTGTTTTTTAGCCCCAATCCTACTATTAATTAGCTGTGTAACCATGGGTGAGTCATTTCAACTCTGTAGGCTTTTATTTCTTCATTTGTAAAATGAAAAAGATGGATGACGTGATTTCTTCAAATCCTTTTACATCCTTTTAAAATCTTTAAAAATCTGTTCCACTGTTCCTTAGACAAATGAAATTTTTCTGTGTGATCCACCCTTATGTGTTTTGGAAGGATAGACTCCAGAGCACCGCCTGAGGGATCAGACATAAGTTTGGGGCACCCAGCCCAAGGGATGACCCCAAGATCTCCTCTGGGGTTGGCTAAAGGTGCTTGAAAGAGTGCTTCGTCCTCTAGAGACTTGGCTCCAAGAGCCTCACCCCCAGCTCCTTCATGCCAGCCTCTTTGGAGCAGTGTACCTGGTCCACTTGGTCTTGAAAAGCAGGCAGTCACTATCATATGATAAAGTTCTTCAGGGCAGAATAATTTTGCTTTTAAATTGGTTATGCTCTTAAATTTTAGAAACTCCTATATTAATTTTTGCTCTTTTAAAATGTATCTTATGATAAAACATTAAATTTGAATAGGACCACACAATCTTAGAAGTGTCTTCACATACTATCTCATTAGATCCTTACAACAACTCTGTGAATGTGATAGGTAAGGTAAATATTATCACCATTTCACAGATGAGGAAACAGGCTTAGAAACTTGGCATGACTTGCCTGAGATCATAGAGCTAGTCAATAATCTATTCCTGATTCCTAGCCCACTGTGCCATGGAATCCATTTGGTCACCTGAGTGTTTTGCTGAACCATAGGCTTGTGACACATGAAAAGGAGTTCAGCCTGTTCTTGATTGTTGGTGGTGACAGATTGTGCCCACCATAAGGAAAAGTGGTATCTCATCACCTTTCATTTTCTCTGCCAACTCTCGGCTGGAGGGAAATAGCCAGAGACCGAGAGTGGAAAAGAGATAATCTTAAGGTCCTGAGCCACATCTTCAGAGTCTGTTGCTGAGTATTTGGGAATTGAGGCCCTCACCTTTAGGGTCTTGGTGTGACACGCAGGGAAAGGCTGGACATTGGGCTCAGATTTCACCCTAACATGATGTAGCTCCTGGAGGTGGTGGTGTGATGTTGGCCACAGAGGAATTCTAGAAGGTAGAAGTTGGGTAAAAGGCAGCACAGAGCTAGCTTAGCCCCTGACTTGGTGTCATTTTTTTTTCTAGCACTTTCCCTTCTGTGTGATGTCAGCAAACATCACTCAAATAGTGATCCAGGCCCTTCAGGAAGAGTGTCTCTCCAAGTGAGTCCCCAGGCTGCTCTCATGGAAAATTAGCTGGCTCGAGGAGGCTTCATTTCCTTCATGTTGTTCTCTGCCTGACTTTTTCTCCAGTTACCAGTGAGATAGCCTGCTCAGCTCAGAGAGCTTGGCTCCTTCCTGATAACTCGTGCTCAGGCATGGAGAGCTATGGGCCCATAACCAGCAGAGGATTGGCTGGTACAGCCCCACCCTAGCTTGACTTGAGGTTTCCCCTTGTCTCCTCCATCTCCTTGAGCACCCAGGCCTCTACTCCTCAGGAGCATGAGCCTCCCCCTTGACTCCCACCAACCTCTGGATAAGGAAAGTCCATGCACCCAAGCTCTGGCATTTAAAAACTGTCCTGATGCCCTCTTTGCCTTTCAAACAGGAACTTTAGTCCACCCTCGAATTTGGTCCAGGTTGATGTGAATTAGTTTTAAGGACCAATTTCTTGTTTGTCTCCTCTAATTCCCATTTGCTGAGGCCTTACCAGACCAGCTAGAACAACAGAGAATTTACTCAGAAGTAAGGATTGGAGAACTTGGAGAAAGATACTGCATACTTAATTTTGAGGGCTGTATGTGGTTTTTACTTTGCCTCTAAAAAGCCATGCGCTACTCTCTGAGACCATGATCTGTTTCCATGGGACCCCACTCACAGAAATGTTCTGGATCAAAGTTCCCCTCCCAGTCTACCCATCCCTCCCTTGTAGAGTTTAGAGTGGAAGCCCCTGGATGTCAGGCATGACTCGTTTGTATTTGTATCCTTAGTGCTTGGCACATTGGGAGCACCTAATAAATGCTTTTTCCTTTCATTCACTTTGGTGACAAATCAGGAGTAACAGTGAGGAGTACCTGAGGTCACCTCATATTTACACCCAGGCCAAACAGTAACAGTTACAGAAAGATCCAACTGACCAGTATGAATCTTCCAGATGCTGGACTCGAGATCTGTGACTGAGCCTCCAGCTAAATATGTTAGCTCAGAGATGCCAGTTTGGCCTGGAGTAATTTGAGTGAAAAGATGGTCCTATTGAATGTAGCATTTTTCTGTTTCATGCGACCCCTGGGCTCTGTTGCTGCCTATTTCAGGCGTGCCATCCTCACCCCCACTTCTCTATATACAGTCATGTTGTATAAAACAGACCTTCTGTAAACACATTTGAGACATAGAATCCTAAAGCAAACGGGGAGCTTGGAGACTGCCTCGTCCATCCCCTTCATTCTGGAGATTCTGGAGATGGAGAGAAGCTGGAACTTGCCCACAATTCCTAAGCTACTTAGAGTCCAGGCCAAAGCTGGAGCCTGTGTCTTTGTGATCACTCCTTCATCCAGCTTCCTCTTCCCAGTATTCTTAGAGGGTGTGACTCTGAGGTAAGGAGACTCAGTTCTGTAGGACATACTTGAAAACCAAATCCTTGGTTTATGATGAAATTAAATGTATGACCAATGGAACACTTCCTAAATTATTAAGAATTAGGGGCTTGCCGTAAGATCATCTCACTTGGGAATGTAAAACCTGACAGACTGCCACATGCTGTTCGATTTACTACCAGCTTTTCCAGTTGCAGAAACTTTGCTGTCACACAGCCATTAATGGTCCCTCTTGTATTCTCTGGGTGGCTCAGGGCAGAGTACGGACAGAGACCCCTCCCCAGTCTGCTCTAGGTTATGCCTGGTCCTGAGGCTTGTGGCCAGAGATGGGCCCGAGCCAGATGCCAGACTCCCAGGCCTGGCCATAATTGGGTGCCTCCTTTGCCTAGTTCTCAAACCCGTGTTCCACCCTTGGCATACCTGGTGCCCTAAGAAGGCTCAGATCATGTCTGTGAGTCTACCATCCAATGATGAAGCTAAGAGTTTCCTACTCGAGGTTCATAATTTCTCTCCTGTTTTTCACAGGGACAAGGATATGATGGCTCTAAATATCATGGAAAAAAAGCCCAACCTAGTTCAGGATATAATTCCTCTTTGCTTTCAGCTTAACTCATAATGGTATATCCTTTGGGATTCAAACTGTAGCATTGCTCCACACACTTTACTGTGATACTTGGAATTAAGATTGCAGTTTAGATCTATAATAAAGAACCCTGTTTTAGGACATTTGTTGACCCCTCCCTGCATTACAGCACACATCCGTGTACCAAGAAGAAAATGCCTTGCCACACATTCCTGTAATCCCCAAGGGACCCCCACCCTCTTGCTTCAACCTGAATTAGCACAAGACCCTGTCTCAAGAACAAGGAACTAACTGACCTACAGCCAAAGTGAACAAACAAGTCCTGTTATGGGTATGTCCCTCAAAGGCCCCTGCCCCCAAACAGTAAAATAATAAGGCAACATGAATGCAGTTAGGCCTTGAGGGGCGCCTCGAGGCCTGTTCCTGTCAGCTAAAAAGGATAAGGTTATGCAAAGATGGACATTTGCTAACATCCCTATTCTTGACTCTTGTGCCCCAAAATCCTGTGCAACACTCATACAGTTAAGAAAATATCTAACCGCTGAACCTCTGCTTCTGTATAAAAGCTTCCCCTTGAGCTCTGTTCAGGGCCACTCTGATTTGGGTTGCTTGTGCCCTGGACGGCGGCCGGCTAATAAATTCTTCAATTAAAACTTATACTCTGTGATGTGTCTTGTTCGCTGCCGGTATAACATAAAAAGTTGTCTGTAAAAAGTTCATTCCTTTTATGTTCTTCCAAAATAATCTATAAGCACAGAAGGGGAGCGGGGAGAGGTAAAACATGGCATCATGGGAACAGAGCATGGGGGCTTCTCTTTTTCTGTTAGCTGCTAGCTGCTGTGGCCAGAGTTTGCTAAGAGGATCAGAATTGCTCTCCGACTTTCCCTGCACAAGGTTCATTTTACCCGTCTATAAAATGGGAATGTTTGAGGCATAGAAGATCTAGTGGGTACATGAAATGATTTGGAGATTCTTGGGTCAACTTGTTTCAACAGGCATTTCTATCAATATTATCTTCTCAAAGCAGAAAACTTCGATATCCCTGGGCTAACATCAAGTAAAAGAACCTTGGGGCCAGGACTCAGGCCCACTTTCTGGTGAGCTTTGGAAGAGGGGACTAGAAGATAAAAGCCTGAGCAGCAAAAAGAGACAAACCAGAGAACTTTTTTTAAGCCAAAGATACATAATTAATTCAATCTAGCAAGCATGTCTTAAGCACCTACTGTGCGTAAGAACTCTTCTAGGCAGGGGAAATTGGAAAACAAAAATGGCCAAGAAGTTTATATTCTGGTGGGAGTGAGAAATACAGAACACACACTGATAAGTAAACATGAAGTAAAGTGAGACTTTCTTGAGAAAACAAATAAGCAGGAAGATCAGCACGTGAACTGAATGCTGAAGGGAGTTAGGCATTCCATTCCAGGAACAGGGGTCACAGCCTATGCAAAGTCATAGAGGCAGGAGATGAAACGTCAAGTCTGAAGAACAGAAAATAGGACAGACTGACTGGACTGTACAGTTTGGCCCTGATTAGTGCACATGACGAATTCCCTGAAGTGGTCCTACGAATTTGAATTTGCCTTATTGGAAGTTACAGTTATGTAGACTTGGCTCCAGCCCAGTGGAAACATGCAACGTGACTTCAGATAAGCAGTCAGTTCCCAGAGATTCCCTCATTGTTGTTCACACGAATTGGGACCCAGCTATGGAGTGGCTGCAGGGGTGTAAAACCAGTCAGTCAGAGCTTTTGTCAGGTACTTCTGATGCCTGAGGGTTTGCATTCTGGAAACTGAGGTGGAGGCAAATTGTGAAAGGCTTTTAAATGGCAGGCCAACAAGCTTCTACTTTTTCCTAGGGATCATAGGGAGCCGTTGAAGATTTAGGAGCAAAAGGAAAAACTGTATGATTGTAGAACAACTCAACAGTTCTACCAAACATCTGACTTCAAAAATTAGTAATTGTGCGACTCACATTACTTCTACAATTACTAATAATCATATTTAAGCATCTTTCTTCTCTCTGCCCCCCCCAATTCTTTTTTCTCACCTATGCTGTGCCTCCCAATACTTATTTATTTTGTTTTCTGGGTTTTCATTGTTGTTGTTTAACTCTCTATTGTCTGATTTGCTCCTCCCACTAATCCTGTGAGGTAGGCAAGGTAGATGTAATTATCTCCATTTTAAAGATGAGGAAACTGAGGTTCAGAGAACACGACTGACTTGACCGACATTGCATGGCTAGGTAGTGCCATAGCCAGGTCTAGACCCCTGATCTTCTGACTGTAGGGCATGCCATGATGATACCCTATGCCTAAGGTGCCATCCATTCATTGGTTCTACATGTGCTCCCAACAACCGTTTGAGTCAGGTAGTCAAAGCAGACCCATCTAGTGGATGAGGACCTTGAGCCTCAGAGATACGTGTTAGAGGTCACATTATTTAATATTTAATGATGGAAGGGAGAACAGTACTTAGGTGCGCTACCTCCAAAGCCAGGACTCTGTTCATCAGACTACAACTGAGTGTTTTAAAGGTACTTAAACTCTTCTTTTGTGTGATACTAGATGGCAGAGTGCACCTCAGTCCTAGGAGAAGACAAAAGCTCCCATCATAGCCTGGATAGACATTAACATCGAGCAGACACGTGATGGATGTTTAGAGATTCAAGCCGCATCTCAAGACCAAGTCTTCTCTGCAAACGTGTATTAAGTGCCTACCTTATACAAAGTCTTAGGCCAGATGGTCTGTGATGCCAGCAGATGCCAGTGTATTGAATGGGGCTCTGATCATCCCGAAAACCAAGCTAAAGAACGTAGCACATGGATTCAGTGGGAAGCAGATGACAGCAACCTCTAAGGGTGATGGTGAACATTGTATAGAGTTGTTCTTATTAATAATGCTACTTCATTTCTTTCTCATGACAACCCAGTGAGGTTGGCTAAGCAGGTATAATCCACTTTACAGATGAGAAAACTGAGATCCAAATGATTTAGAAAGTAGAGTGAAAAGAACACTGGATCTGAAGTCAGAGGATGTGGGTTTAATTCATGACTTTGCCATGTAACCATCTGTGTGACATTGGATAAGTCACTTAACCTCAGATTTTTCATCTGTAAAATGAGGGAGCTGGAATAAATGGCCTCTGAGGTTCCTTCCAGTTTTAGACCCATAAATACGGGCTGGTGAGGACATCAATGAGAATCCCAATAACCAACTGGAACAGTGAAGGGAACCCAAGGAGGTGCTCTGTAAAGACTTGTTAGTTGACTAGTAGACATGGGGGTCTAACAGATGAGGTTAACACTCATACCTCTCCCTCTCTGCCCACAGACTTGTGGAATCTAGCTCGGCATCACTTTGTGAAACAGTAAGTAATGTGAATCCCCCAAAGGGTTTCTGATGCTTAATGAAAAAATATATAAATATTTATTTACAATTTGCCAATATTGTGCATCAATATTCATTAGTGTTATTGATCTCTAGTTCTCTTTATCTGTACTATCCTTCCCTGGTTTTATCAGGATCCTATCTGTTTCATAGAAAGAATTTGATTGAGTAACTCCCTCCTCTACTTTTGAAGATAGTTTACAGAAATGTAGAGATTGTTTATTCTTTAAATGCTTAATAGAACAGGCATCTGGTACACAGTAGGTACTTAATAAATGTCCTATGGTCCTGGTGTTCTTTTCTGCAGCAGTTCACTTATGGCCTATTCACTTTCTTTTTTCAAGATTAATTTGTCTAAGTTATTTCTAACCTTGTCAAATTTGATAATTTATATTTTTAATAAAAATTTATCCTTTTTCTTTAAACTTGCTGGTATATACATTATTCAGTTTGCTATACCCTCCGATATATGCTGGTTGTGTAATCAAACAGTAACTGACTGGGCAAATCGGTGAATCTCTCATCCTCCTCAGGCAACTTGCTAAAGTTATTAGTTACAGCTGAGTTACAGACCTACCTGAGCATTGGAAGGGAGTTTGCACACAGGGACTAATGAAACCACAGATCTTCATGCACACACAGAAATACTGCCAACGTAGACACTGCAAAGAGACAAGCTCCCACATGGCCATCCCCACCACCCTCCTACATGTACACACCCCAACCACCCACTCAGCACAGACCTTTAGTTTTAAGGGAAACATTTCAAAGCCTCCCCTTCTCTCCTCTTCTCCAGGTTGATGTGTAGTTTAAGGGTTCACTCCCTCCAGCCTCCCCTCCCCCCTCTTCATTAGTTCAGGCTTCATTTGCCTTCCTTTCACTTTTAAGAAGGACCCCAATGGTTCTGTGGTGATTTCCTAAGGCCCAGAGCTGACCCAGGAAGCCAGAGAAAAGACATCACAGCCAGTAAAGGGTCTTTTTTTTGTTGACCTTGACCTCTGACAATTTTAACTAAACACCAGTGAACGATTGTAGGTTCCTGGGCCAAAGGTGTTCCCTCATTTCACCGCCATCCCTGTGAAATTTTAGTGAATGCTGGATTTGGAATCAAAAGCCCTGGGTTCAAATCCCACTTCTGAAATTTGCTACCTGTGTGATTGTAGGCAAATCATTTAAACTCCCTGGGCCTTAATCTCCTTAGCTATAAAAAGAAAGACTGGACTAAATATTCTCTGAGGTGACTTCCAGCTCTAGCCCCATGGTCCATGATCTCAGTTCAAATACCAGTTTTGCCACTTACAACTTATGTGACCTAGACTCCCCTGTCAGGAAGTCAAAGTTTATAAACTATCACCAAGATGGAGTGGGAGAAGAAGATCCCCCATCTCCGCTTTCTCTGTTTTTGTTTTTCAAACTTTGTCAGCTTCTGAAGGTGGAACCTCTCCTGATCCCCTTCAAATTCTAGTCCCTTCTCTCTATTATCTCCAATTTATTCTGTATTTAGCTTGTCCATACATAGCTATTTGAATGTTGTGTCCCCCATTAGTTCCTCGGGAGCAGGGACTGTTTTCTACTTTTCTTTGTATCACCAGAATTCAGTACGGTGCCTGGCACATAGTAGGCTCTTCATAAGTCCTAGTTAACTGACTAAACATATTCTGAGTCCTAGCACATAATAGGATCTTATTAAATGCTTGCTGACTGTTCATAGAAAGTGGGTGGTTTGTTTTCAGAAAGTAATCCCCAGGGGCCCAGTGGAGGAGTAAGATCTGAGGTTCTGAACCTGTCCCTACTTAAACAGAGATTTGCCTCTTTTTTTTCCCCTAATTGCCACCTACTTTGGCATAATTAATTCTGGGGACTCTGATCAATGTGGTAATCGATCATGACTTTAAAATACACACAAGAGAGCAGAAGGAAATCCAAAGGGAACACAGACAAGTTAGGCAATATGAGTTCTACTGTGTTAAATTTAATACATGCTTTAAAAAAAAAGGTATCTGTAATAGAAATGCATGAGTTTCCTAGTCCTAGGAGAAGAAAGAGCTCACTCTTGCTTGTGCATCGGTGGCAGCCCAAGAGAAAACATCAATTAGTCATTGCAAATTGGTTTCTGAAGATAAGGAAACTAGAGAGCCAACCCTGGTTTGGGGACTGAGATAGAGAAGGGCTTCAGTAAGTTCATTAGCATTGGGATTTCCTTTTTTATTTCAACATAGGGTCCTAGATTCAGAGCTGGAAGGAACCCCAGATGTCATCTAGTCCAAAAGCCTCATTATGCAGATGAGGAAACTGAGGCCCACTACTTGGATGGCCTCACCTCATCTCTTTGACAATCTCTTTTACATAGATACTAAAAACCCTACAGCTCATACACCCTTATCATGCATCTCTCCATTGGCTTTAGGGTGACCTGGAACTTTGATTCCCTCAAAATGGTGGCATGGCATCATGTACAGCCACATAGCCTCTCCAGAAAAGATTTAAAAAGGAATTTTAAAAGGTGGATCTTTGAGACAGAGGGGTAGCTGAACCAATTGTGCTCTATGAGTATAATGGAATATTATGGCCCCAGGAGAATTATGAGTTGGAGGAATTCAGAGAAATGTAGGAAGATGAGTCTGAACTCAAAGCAGAGGGAAACAAAAAATATTTTTTGTGACTTTGAACAATCACTTAATCTCCTTGGGTCTCAGTTTCCTCATCTGTAAAATAAGAGAGTGGGACTAGATGACCCCAAAGTTCTTTTCCACCTACAAGTACATGACTGTGTCGTCTTGTGTATGTGTCAGGAAACTGAAAATTACTCTCTCATCTGCTCCAGTTATATTTTCACCTTTCCAGATATACTGGCTTCATCCACTTCTCCTGGTTTAATTTAATGCATGGGAAATGCTTTTCAGACATTACAATTCTTCCATAAATGTTGGTTGTTACTCTGATCACTATATTTTTTCCTCTTTGGATACCCTCTATGGCTCCACTTATCTTCCTAAGGCTGTCCCTGAGGGCCCTTACTTTTTTATCCTGCTGATGGATTATCAATTAATCAATAAACATATATTAAGTGCCTACTATGTGACAGACACTGTACTAAGTGTTGGGGATGCAAAAAGAGGCAAAAGACAGTATTTGCTCTCAAGAAGCTTGTAATCTAATAAGGAGTTTTGGCATAGAGTGGAATTAGAGAGGAGATGCCCTTTCTCCTGTTTGTCTGCCAGCCAATCTTCAGCCAGGGACATGAGGTGCCTCATGTTTTTTGTGGTTCTTGTGCTGGCTTATCCAATGTATGGCAATTTTATCAAAGTTCCCTATGATCCCAGAGTTTAGAATCCCAGGTTTATAATCTACACACAGACACTAGTGTTATTGGCTCTTGCCTCAGTTGTGGCAGTATGAAGAGTAAACATCAAGCAATTAGGCTCTGAAACTTTTTTTCCCCTGATTGCCACCCACTTCGGCATAACTAATTCTGGGGGCTCTGATCAATGTGGTAATCAATCATGACTTCAAAATACACACAAGAGAGCAGAAGGAAGTCCAAAGGGAACACAGACAAGCAAGGCAATGTGAGTTCTACTGTGTTAAATTTGACACACGCTTTAAAAAAAAAAGCTATCTGTAATAGAAATGCTGTAGTAGGAAGGCCGAATTTATAATCTCAAATATAATCATGTATATG
>JAQQSZ010012568.1:0-11977 GCA_028646595.1 Phalanger gymnotis | reverse complement strand
GCCACAGTGTCACTGTAGCAAAGAATATGTGTTGGGAAGTAAGGTAGCAGAAAACTGGAAAGATAGAAGTGAGGGTAGGTTATGGAGGACTTTGAATGCGTAACAAGGCAATTTGTATTTGAAATGTGGGGCAAGAGGGTGCCACCAAAGTTTACAGTAAAGGTTGTAGAAAATCCATGGTCTGACCTATGCTTTAGGAAAATCACTTTGGTGGCTGAATGAAGGATGAATTGGAGTGGAGAGAGAGCCATCAGGTTCTTGCAGTTCATGAGGTGATAAGGGTCTTTAGCAGAGTAGTGGCAGTTTCGGGGGAGAGAAGGAGGCATATATGAAAGATTTTGGAGAGGCAGAATGGATAAGATTTGGTGATAGCTTAGATATGGGGGAGAGTGTTCAGAAAAATAAGGAGTCTTGGGTAACTCCTAGGTTGTGAGACTGTGGAGCTGGGAGAATGGAGTTGCCCTCTATCATGATAAGGAAGATAAGAGTTGGGGAGGGTATAAAGAGAAAGATAACAAGTTCTGTTTTGGACATATTTAGTTTAAGATGTCTACTGGGTATTAGGTTTGAGATCTCTTGAAGAGCTGTTGGAGATGTGAGATTGCAGATCAGCAGAGAGGTTGTGGCAGGCTAGGTAGATGTAAGAATTATAAGCATAAAGATGGTAATTCAATGCATAGGAGCTGATGAGATCCCCAATTAATTTCGTGTAAAGAGTGAGAGGAGAAGAGAGCCCAGGACAGAAAACTTTGGGACACCTGTGATTATAGGGAATGATTTAGACGAGGATTCAGCAAAGGAGACTGCTGAGGAATAGTCAGAGAGGTAGGAAGAGGATCAGGAGAAAGTGGTATTCTAAAAACCAATATAGAAGAGAGTATCAAGGAGGAAAAGGTTATCGATAGTATTCAAGCCTGCAGAGAGGTCAAGGAGAATGAGGACTGAGAAAAATCCACAGGATTTGGCAACTAAGACATCATTTGTAACTTTGGAAGGAGCGGTTTCAGTGGAATGATAAGGTGGAAAGCTTGGTTGTAATGGGCTAAAAAGAGTGGGAAGAGAGAAAAGAGAGGCTCCTATTGTAGAAGGCCTAGAGCAGGAGTTTAGTTACAAAGTATAGAAGAGATATAGGACATTAGCAAGGATGGGAGGATCAAGCGAGTTTTTTTTTTCAGAATGGGGGAGACATGGGCATGTTTGTAGTAGAGAAAGAGCTAGTAAACAGAGAAAGGTTAAAAATAAGTAATAGAATATAGATGACAGAGGGGACAATCTGTTGGAGGAGAAAACAGCACACTGTGGGAGTGATCCAAGACTGAGGTTTGGTGGCAGCAACGAACATCAGCACCTGCTTTCATATATGAGGGTGACGCTAATGTTCCATTTTTAAAAGCACTTAGACTTTCATGTGACTTTCTTGGTGGTGGTGATTGCTTAGCACAGATTCACTCAAAAAGCGTCTTCCAGGTTCCCTTGTGACCAAGGGGATGCATCAATGAAGTGACTGGCACTGGTTAGGGTTAGCCTGCAGCTGTATAGGATATGGCAATGAAAGAGAATCGAGTTAACTAATCCATGTGGAGATTGAATCTAAGAACTTGCCTCATTAGCTTTATTCTATAACTTATCATTTCCTTTCCCCTTCTCTTTCATTCCCTTTCCTTTCCCTTCCCCTTTGTTTTCCTTTCCTTTTGCCTTTCCTTTCCCTTCCCCTTTCCTGCCCTTTCTCTTTACCTTCCTTTCCCTTTCCCTTCCATTCCCTTTGCCTTTTCTTCCCTCCCTTTTTCTTATCCTTTCCCTTCCCATTCCTTTTCCTTTCTTTTCCTATCCTCTTTCCTTACCCTTCCCATTCTCTTCCTTTTCTCCTTTTATTCTTCCTTCTGAATTTCCCTCCTTTCTTCTTTTCTTCCTCTAAACTCTTGTCTGCCAGCAACTCCAGGGGTATGTCTAGTTTTGTAGGACCTTTTTGTTTTCAGGATTTGGCTTCAGATGTTCTGCTTTGTGCACTTTCCTGGGTGCTCTCACCTATTGTGACACCATCTGCATTTTCTTGTTGCTCTTGCCAGGTGGTGAAGGATGTTGATCTACTGTTTCATAGTTGTCTATGAAGAAGGAGATGTGAATCTTTCCTGTTTTGCTGGGGTCTTCGGTGCCAAAGGGCAAGGAATTTCAAGGGTCCTTTGAGTCTCTGCAGGCCTCAAAGTTCTCCCTTTGATAACACAGCTCCAATGATACAATACTCTATTGTGGATTTCTTTTAATTGATGTCATTATCTTTTACCATTATACCTGTCAGATGACTCAGTCAATAAGAATTTACTAAGCACTTAGAATATGCTATGCTATGCTGGATATTAAGGACACAGTATGATAAATGAAACAGAGTAATTCTCACAGGAAAATAGATAACATCTTGTTGAGAAATAATGTCTTCTCTTATGTTCCACTTTCATGTCATTTCCCATTATGAACTCTGGATTTGAAAATCTTTTTCCTTTTCTCCTGACTCTCAGAATGGGTGTTCTCTACAGAAGAGGACATTCCCTCCTAGCCCCCAGGAAGCTAAATATTACCTAAACTGCTCATCAGTAAGCTCTCATTAAGTTGCTGTCATTGGGGTTATTTTTGCAAAGCATTCATTCACAACATATCAAATAATTTCATTTTATGAATTTCATCCAAATCTTAAATCAACGGTCTCTTCCAGGAGCATAGATATTTTATTTTTATGTTGATGGGCTTAGGGAAAAGGGGGGGTACAAAATAAATTTTAAAAGACAGTAAGAAAATTGTTGTGTCTCTTCTCTATCTGTTAAAGTCCTGATTTTGTCATATGATTTCACTTATATACAGAATAATCAAGGAGTGAAAATCAGAAATGGATTTCTAAGTGACAAACTACTTAACAAAAGCAAAAAACAATTTTACTTTTCAAAACATCATTTCATTAGCCTCATTGTGTTCAAGCTGGAATGGCTATAGTAAAGTACTTTATTCTGTCCCTTTTCTTCGATGATTTTCTTTAACTATCATAGGAAGTTAATTGTCTTACATTAAAGATTTATGGGGATGGAGATCCCGCACTTGTTTTTGATTTTGCCTTATGGAATATTCATGATATCATGTATTTGGACTTTTTTCAAAGCATATTTTTTATATCTGTCATCTAAGCTATCACTTAATTTATAACAAGATTTTTATCTGTGTGAATTTTTAACATTTTTACTTCCAAGAAAAAATACCACAGGGGAAAGAAAAGCTATGTATTATGATATAACTTAATTTATCATATCAGGAAAAAGGCTGATGTGAAGAGACAAGGTGGTACAGAGTAAAGAGCATTGGATCTGGAATCAGAAGATGTGAGTTCAAATCCTGGCTTCACTTACTACTTGTGTGACCTAGGGCAGATCCACTTCCCCTCTGCAGGCCTCACATCCCTCACCTGTAAAAAGAGACTCAGGGAATGGAGTCAGAAAGATCTGAATACAAATCTTGCTTCAGATATATTACTTTAAATGATCACATTATGTTATATATGATATACCATATGATATGATGTGACATGATATGATATGAAATAATATGATATGATATAATATGGTATGACATGTGTGGTCCTGGTCAAGCCATTTATCTTCTCTGACTTAGGTTCCTTGACCGTAAAATGAAAGGGTTGGATTCAGTGGCCTCGAAGGTCCTGTAAAGTAATAAATTTATGAAAGAAAATAAAAGCAAGATATGAAAATATATTGAAGAGTAATAACATTAAATATGATCTCTCATTTATTGTCTTAAACATTATGTTCAACCTTCTTCTTTTAAAATAATCATCTAATCTTAAATCAAAAGGATCTAAGAGATCACCTGAGATGGGAACAATGGGGCTGAAAGAGGTTAAACGAACTGTATAAGGTCACAGAGCAAGTCAGTTAGTTAGTTACTGGTGTAGATATTAAGTGTCAGAACAACCAGGCTAATATAATACTAAATTCTATATATGTCTTTACCATGTTGTATAGTTAGAAGAGATGATTTTTGTAAAGTGCTTAGCACAGTGCCTAAGACATGGAAGGTACTTAATAGAATCTTGTTACCTTTCCTAAAAGAATCTATCTATCTATCTATCTATCTATCTATCTATCTATCTATCTGTCTGTCTGTCTGTCTGTCTGTCTGTCTGTCTGTCTGTCTGTCTATCTATCCACATACACATATTTATATATAGTTATTTTAATTTCTTTTTTATTCCATTTTTATATCTGTAAACAAATTATACTTTTAGTGTAAATCCTTATTAATATTTTATATGTCTTCTTTGAAGTTGAGAGGGCCTTAAAAAACCCTGGTTGTTATAGCTTCAAAGTAAATATAGCTAAACCTTTTGAGAGAGTGCTGGCTCCTCCATGGTCAGGATCACTGTCTGCATATGGCTGCTGCCCTCCCTTCTTTAAGGAATACTTGGCCAGGAGTGTAGACAGATCGTGTAAAGTGTTAGTTCAGGTATGAGCAAAATTAATAATTTGATGTGACTAAAATAAGTAGCAATTAAAACATAAATGGAAATTCCAGAAAAGCAAGGAAAATTTAGGTGCTATGAACTCAGTTACCAAATGTATTTTCTCAATGGCTTTTTCTGTATAAGTGCATATACACACAAATCTACCATTTCATTATGTTGTGGGGGAATTCAGTGCATTGAGAAATGCCAAGAGTAAAGTGAGTGCTTTTTGCTTTGTCCTCGCTGGGGATGATAAAATATTACAAGCAGCCAAGAAGAAAAAAGATGTGATAGACTGAATCCTTTTATCCCAGATGCCTGCTTAGCAATGCAGAACAAGATGAAAAAGTTGGCAGCAATAAAGAACAGTTTGCAGACAAAGAAGAGAAAGCCATGGTTTCATTCCAGCATAGCTTCAAGTGGGTCAGTAATGGCAAAAGTCCATGCAATCTGGGACTCCAAAACAATCAATACTGTCCCACAGATGATGAAGGTGAAGCAAGAAAAGGTTTTCAGAACTCTGTGAATCACCAAGCAAGCTCAAAGAGTTAGGGAGAATTTTATTTGGATGCTTCAGTTTTTAAACTAATCAAGCTATTATTTAGTGAAAAAAATTAAATATAAAGATAAAATGATGTTTTAAGGTATAAAATTCTTTTGAATTACAATTTCCTTTGTATGTGAATATGAACACCCCCAAATATAATGAAACATTGTGGAAAATGTTATTTATGCACATATAAATTATGAATAGGTCTGTAGTAAGATGCTCTCCTTAAAAGAAAGATGACTCTAAAGTAATTTTAGAAACAGAGGTTCATTAAATAGATGGAAAAGCACTAAGTTCTTTTAGCAGTTGACTTGGTTGTAGACATTATAAGAAGCCAAGCTCTGGTAATGATAGTAAGGATAGAAAGGAAGGATTGGAAAGAGTAAGACATAAACAACAAAATAGTGTATTCATACATTTTATGTATTTTGAGCATGTGCCATGTACAAGGTACTGTTCTAGGTATCTAGAGAAATATCTCAATATACAAGATATAGTCCCTACTTTAAAGGAAATAAGATAGAGTAGAGTAATAAACAGAGTAGAAATAGAATAGATAAGCATTTCTTAAGCTATCACTATGGGTAAAGTACTGTGTTAAACACTGGAGATCCAGAAAGAAAACTAAGACAGTCCCTGTCCCAAAGGAGCTCACATTCTAATTGGAGAGATGGCACATAAGAAGGGCACATAGTCATGTTTCCAAAAGATAAGTCAGTTAGTATTTAGGCTGTACAAATAGCAAGGAAGATGGCAAGGCTCTGAACACTTTGGGCAAAAATGGTAGGGCATATGGTCTTATACCAGAAAGATTATGGGTTTATTCAAGTGTTAGAGGGCGATGGGACTCTGGGATTTTTCCAACAGAAGTAGGTACATGGGGGGTGAGAATCCAGTTGACATTAGGTATCCAACAACTATTGGGAGAGAACTGGACAATAGGTCAAAGAAGACTGGGTGGGGAAGGAAAAAATTCATAGCTTTTCCTCCCTTCTTTCTCCATCCTCCCTCTCTTTCTCTCTTCCAATAGTAGCTTGTGTTGCTGGTTCATCTTCCACTTGGATATCTCTGGCTAAGTTGGCAGGCAGGCAGGTGGGGAGGTAAATGGAAATAAGATGCACACACACACACAGACAGACAGACAGACAGACACACACACACACAAAGAGAAACACACACAAAGAGAAACACACACAGCTAGTAGTAAAGAGGAAGGAATTCAATGGAAAGCCAAGTGGGGCATGGACTTCTATAAGGAGAGGAGAAGAATGCTTATGTTCAGGAAATAGAAAAACATAGCTCAGTTTGGATGACATATAAGGTGCAAGTAGGAAAGTATTAGGAAATTAATCTAGAAAAGGTAAGAGCACAGATTGGAAAGATACTTGAATTTCAGCCAAAAAATAATCACTATGGAGTGGGCAGCTGAGAGGTATTACTAGTTTTCAATAGGGCAGTGGCATATTGAAGGTGGAGTTTAACCTGGTGAACAGGGGATATGGGAGGTGAGAAGGGGAGAGATATTAGAGACAGGGATAAGTGTTTGGCAAAGTCAGGTATGGGGTGATACTCTAAATACTTAAATTCTAAAGTAAAAAGACATGTGGTTATTTCTCCCTGCCTTGTATTTTCTCTTGACTTGAAGAGGAAGCATGGTAGAGTGGAAAGCCAAGTCAAGACAAGTCAACAAATATTTATTAAACATCTACTATGTGCTAGACACTGTGCTAAGTGCTAGTGATACAAAGAGAAGGAAAAAATAGTCGATGCCTTCAAGGAGTTTGCAATCTAATGGAAGAAACAACATGCAAAGACCTATGTACAAGAATGATATATACAGGAAAAATTGGAGACAACCTCAGATTGAAGTATTAGCATTAAGAGAGACTAGGAAAAATTTCTTATAGAAAGCAGTATTTTAACTGGACTTGAAGGAAGCCAGAGAAGACAGGAGGCTAAAATGTAGAGGGAGAGTATTCTGGACTTATGTGATAGCCCATGAAAAGAAGGGCTACTAGATGTGAAGTCCTAGGATTTGGGTTCAAATACTGCTTTGTTATTTATTCCCAGCATATGAACTTGAGCATAGTACTTAACTTTTCTGGGCCTCAGTTTCCTAAGGAGATTGGATTAGATGGTCCCTAAATTCTGTTCCAACTCAAAATTTATGATCCTGCAATCTTCTGACTCTCCTATTGAATATCTTTAAATTTCATGAAGGAGATGCAACTTGAGGTAAATTTGGAATGAAAGAATGTGGATTAGTTGATTGAAAGTTTGAGGATTATTTTTTAGAAATTTAGTAGGAAGCACAGAGAAACGACATGTACTTTTACTCAAATGAAGTTGAATATACTGAAGGAAATGATTTGAGTGTAGGCTTATGGGTGGAAGTTTTTAGTTGATTTAGTTAATATGGAAGATAAATGATTAGGTTTCTTTTATATTTAAAAATTTTTAAACAACATAAACTAAATTAAATGAGCATTTAAAAGAGAAAAGAAAGAGGGGATTGCACATGGAACTGAGAATCTGTGGTGTGCAGGTGGATTTTTCAATATGCGAATTTCAAAACTTTCCTGTCTGTCTATGAAAAAGTTTTCCAGGAAATATGATGAGGAGGTTTTTGTTTGTTTTGCTTTTGTTCTTTTCATAGGCTGCCATGTATCATTCCTCCTTTCCTCCTCAAACAGACAAAAAACAGTTTACCTTCTAGCAAATCTTCTGGTAGTATACCACTAGGTATTTCGCTACCCTGGTTTTGGAAAACAGATATCTTTTTCACCATTTCTGTGCTCACATCCTTTCTAGTTAGATACAATCTATCAGACAAATTCTACTCCACTGGCCAATGAGATTACAGGGTCACCCTCATAATATGGTGAGGCATGAGAGCAATATCTTCCATGTAGAACTTATGCACGCTCATGGACTAGAATGGCTGGGGATGAGGATTTGCAAATTTGAATTTGTGGAGGTAGGACTTTCACTACTGAAATCACAGATCAACTGAGCACTAAAGCATAAGACTCAAGGTGAAACCAACAAAGTCAAAACTCATTTTCATGGCACCATATGAAGAGACAAACCATGGAAAATTTATGTCTGAGAGAAAAAGGTTAAAGATGTGTACATGAGAGCAGTTTAGGTGTTAAAACTACAGGGTCTAACTCAGCAATTTGGAAAATTTCACTAATATTGAAAAGATGACAAAGATAATGATGTAATGAGGAAGAGAAATTAAGCTATATAAAAAAGAAAATGATATAGCCATGTTTGTTTTAGTCTATGAAAAACAAACATTTGCGTTCTGCTTTATATCCTGACATCTGGAGGTTTTGCTTTGCTTAGAACTGAACTGATAAAGGAAAAAGGGAAAAGTCTGAGTTGGCATTTCAGCAATGATAAAGGCAAAAACAAATTGGTATTAGGATAACGACAACAATAGGGCCATATTTTCATAACTAGAAGTCTTTGTACAGGTTGTAGGAAAATGAATGATCCCCAAACTTCTCCCAGAAACAAAAGACCACCTTTTGAATATCAATATTCTATGAGTATTGCTAGGTTTCAATTTACAGGATGTTATCTCCAAGGAACAAAAAAATGAATATTACTCAAAGAGCAATAAATAGTATTGCAAGTGTGAGTAGGCTGCAAAATAAAGAAATTCTGAAATGAACTAGAGTAAAGAATATCATCAGTAAAATGTATGAGCCAGGAGGACAGGGGCCATGAGGGCCAAGAGGTAGACTACCCTATTGTCATATTGATTTTTTCATAGTGTCAAAAGAAAGGGAAGTGAATATTTAGTACAATTAAGTGCCTACCCACAGTCCAATGTTGAACTTATGAGGAAAAATGATGGACAAGAGTCATACAAGATGAAGAGTTTACAGTATTCATCATTGGAGGCAACTTCAATGTCTATGAGAACCTAGATCCATTTGAATATTTGAGTATGTAAGATTTAAATGTTATGAACAAGATTTTGAGGAAAGCAAATGACAATTATTAGTTTAAGAAAGAGATTTAGTAAGGGAGATGTGATTAGTTATTTTTCTAATATCCAAAAAATAATTTATGTCAAAGATAAATATGAATCAATTCTTAAATTACTTTATTGATGAAGTAAAAATAAAAGGTGACAGTCCTGGTTTGAGGGGCAGAGAATTGTGTTTACTGTTAAGGTGAAGTTGTTGAAACAGACCATGTTAACTCATGGGTCATTGTAAAGAGAATTGGTGATCATTAAGGTTTAATTTTTGCTGGCTTAGTGATTAATCTGGCCCATCAAATGGTTAATTAGGCAGTGGTACAACATGATTAAAAAGAGTGGATTTATTCTAGGAAACTACATTAAACCATCTTGGTGATTTAGGAGTCATCTCTTCAGAAGGATCTATTTAGTTATCCTTACAGCACAAATTTTATTTTATTTTTTTTGAAGGAAGGTTCTTAAATTTTGCCTGGAAAGCTGACCATGTGATCTGATTCCATGACAAAATAAATGGACCCTCCAATAGTGTGGCCATGAAAATTCAATAAATGAGCTAATTAGCTTTGGCTTATATTACTATATGATGTTCATCTGTGTCATGGAGTATGGCCTATTCAAATAGAAGAGGAATTCTCTATCAATCAAAAAATTATAAAGATAATCTTTCACATAGACAACATTATGCCCATTGAATTAAGTCCCAGAACACTAAAATACTCTTTCAATGAGATCCATCATCATCTGAAAGTTACTAGCTTAGGAATTCATACTGGAAAAACAAAGTGGATAAAATATTCATGTTTCTTGGGACATAACAGGATAATGTTCAGGAAGTCCATTGAGGAAGTCCATTGTCATTTCTTATATGTGCACTTTCTACAAAAAATAATCTACATACATATTTTGTTAAGAAGAAGCCAGACTGTATTCCATTAGAAAAATACACCAGGCTTTTCATAATCTTTTCTTTTAAATAGTATTTTCCCAGGGATGATAAATGGTGTTAAATCAATAAAATACCTTGTTTGCATATGTATAACTTATATCAAATTGCTTACCATCTGAGAGAGGAGGATTATGGGGGAGTAAAAGAAAAAAAAACTTGGAACTAAATTTTTTTAAAAGAATGTTAAAATTATCTTTACATATAATTGGGAAACATTATTTAAAAAATCCATAGCACATGACAATTCTAGAAGAAAAAAGCAATGTACTTAATCCAATAAGCAATGGAAACAATCATCGTGGGCATAAGTAGGTGACTGCATATTCCCATTGATTACTTATGTTTGAATCCTGACTCTGCCATTTAATATTTATATAATCCAAATTAGGTCATTTAGCTTCTGTTGGCTTCAGTTTCCTCATCTCTAATGGTTGACTAGAAAGTTTCTAGGGTTCCGTCCAACTCTAAATCTCAGCTTCTATGATCTCACAAGCTATACATGAGATAATGCAAAAAACAAACTTGAGGAAACATGTAACTAAAAAGGGAAGTGGACCAATTATATAATAAGAGTAAATGACAGCAGGTGAACAACCAAGTGTTGTATTAGTAATCATGAAATGGTAAAATAAATAAATAAATAAATAAATAAAAGAGCCAGAATAAAATTTTCAGGACATTGAATAAATGTTCTATAAAGGATTTATATAATGCTTAAGAATTGTGCTATATGAGGTGTAGAATGGGTTTTTACCTGTACCACTCAAAGGAACACCCCAACCAGTGAAATTATAGATACATAAAAGTCAGCAAATAATCTTGACAATATTTCAGAAATTCTACAGAGTAGTATGAACTTTACTTCATGAATAATGTAGGGTCATAGAACTTTTGAAGTGGAAGTGACATTAGAGATTATATGGTCCATTCTCCCATGTTTTAAAGAAATCTCTTCTGTTACATTCCCAGCAGATCTTCTAGTGTCTGCTTCAACATTTCTAGATATAGAGAGCTCAAGATTTCATGTGAATAGTTTATGGAGAAGGTCTCACATAGGGGCCAAAGTGTATATTTTATTTGTTTGAAAGGTGTAAAGTCCTGACAATACAGTAATTTGCAGATGGCACAGTTAATTGGATCTATCTTGGAACATTACAGAACATCCTAAATGAGATTCATAACCATTCAAAAGAGTTTTGCCTAGCAATCTACAAAGGAAAAAAAAAAGTAGATTATATTGCTTGTTGTCCACAATTGGTCCACTTCCTTTTTTAGTTACATGTTTCCTCAAGTTTGTCTTTTGCATTATCTCATGTATAGCTTGTGAGATCATAGAATCTGACATTTAGAGTTGGACAGAACCCTAGAAACCGTCTAGTCAACCATTAGAGATGAGGAAACTGAAGCCAACAGAAGCTAAATGACCTAATTCAGATCACATAAATATTAAATGGCAGAGAAATCTGTAGATCCTGCCACTTCCACCCATTGGCAATACTTTTTCACTTTGAAATAGCACAGAATATGTAATCTTTTGAATAGATCTTTTGAATGCTTAAAGAAAGTTATCATGTCTCCTCCTCTCTAGGTTAAACCCTTCTAGTTCTTTCAATAGTTTCTGGTCTCAAGTCTTCTGCCAATTTCGATCATTCTCCTCTAGGTGTACTCTGGATGTCCTTACTTTTCTTACGTGGCAACCATAACTGAACATAATGGTCTATATGTATTCTTTTTTTTTAACTTTTTTTTCTTGTTTTTATCATTTAATATATTTAGTTTTAAGCATTGATTTTCACAAGAGTTTGAATTACAAATTTTCTCCCCATTTCTACCCTCCCCCCACTCCAAGATGGTGTATATTATGGTTGCCCTGTTCCTCAGTCTGCCCTCCCTTCTGTCACCCCACTCCCCTCCCATCCCCTTTTCCCTTCCTTTCTCTAAGGCAAGATAAATTTCTATGCCCAATTGCCTGTTTATATT
>JAQQSZ010012567.1:0-11978 GCA_028646595.1 Phalanger gymnotis | reverse complement strand
TGGGCCTGGAGGCTTGTGTTCACAATACTGGAATGGGGAGGTTGGTTCGCTAATTTGTGCTCTGGGCACTGAATAAATTTTTTGATGCCTTCTGCTTGGAGAATTCTGTATACCCAACAATTTCAAACCATTCAGATATATATATGATCCTTTTCGAGAGCATAAATTCGGCTTTCTACTACAACACCCTATATATTTGGCTTTGCCTGATGCAACTTACCCTTCAATGTCATAGTGACCTAATTTTTACCCTGTGTCACTGCTTGGATCTTTTCATAACATCTAGCCTTAATGGTACATGTACCTTCAGAGCATCAGTATTTGTCACAAACATATTTGATAGAACATGCAGTTTTCAATTAATTCAGTTTGCAAAAGAAAACTTGCGTGTGTGTGTGTGTGTGTATTTAGTTAAACATAGATTTTTTTTCTTTGAAGTCTTGCCAAATTTCTCTTAAGACTCTTCCTTTAGGAGTCAAGGCTTCACTCAATATTTCTATCAAAAATGACTTTTTTCAAGGACACCCTACTTAGGTTCCCTGTAAAATTTTAGTTATGTGTCTAACTTTACACAGCACTTTAACTAGACATTTTGAGGCCTAGAAAAATTTCACAAAACAGTTTTTTAATTCAACTTTTTAAGGCCAGTATGGCTGGGGAAGATGGGGCAAAGAGACTTGTGATACAAGATCCATTGTCCACGTAACATTGACTACCCTGGCCCCGACTGTCACAAGGCCCCGACCAGCAGAAGGTTAGGTAGGTTACATTCTCAGGATTCTCTAGTATTCTTAAAGGGATTTGGTTTTCTGGCAATGACTGCAGCCCTCATTGAAGGTGTTCCCTTCAATTTATGGAGTGTTTCCCTGTATACCACTTCCATTTAGCCTCTAACAGTTGGATTTACAAAGGAATATTTCCTTCAAAAGTATAATAATAAATATACATACATACTTCCCCAATATATGGAAGGTATAATCCTTCTTCCATACCACCTAAATCTCTAGAAAAGGAAGGGGATTATAGATTAAATTGATTTCTATAGAGCACAGTCCTAAATTCCAAACCCAAAGGACCCCTCAGACTTGAGGCAAGATTCTCTGGCTTCTCAGGGCTTCTCTGCTGGATTACTGGTTGGAAGATCTTGCTGGAATCCTAAAGTCATCATGACTTAAACTTTGGGTCTAATAGACCTTGTGGGGATCACCTCTCAATTCCCAAAATTACTAAAGGAAAATGACACGGAACAAACACAAACATCCCCAGGCCTATTTCTTAGAACCAGGGTGAAAGTGAGGATTTCTTTCCCCTAACTCATTCAATGCCTTGTGTCTGGTCTATAGGTGAACATTTTTCTTGATCCTCTGAACACAGCAGGAAGTAACATTTAGGAAAGAACTTAAGCCGGAAAGAAAGTGACAGTCTCACTAAGGCCAGTATTAAAGATATATCCTGTTTTGACTAAGCAGAGTGCTGCATATTAAGAGATCTGCACATGCTCAGGACAAGCCTTCTTGGGAGTCTCCATGCTATGTGTAATGAATGTCCATGCTCCAAAAGCCCCTCATACATGGAAAAACCCAAGGAAATCACCTTGTGGTGGGAGATAGAAATCCCTCGTGTATTAGATTCATCGAAGGGAGACTTATGGTACATTTCAAAGCTACGGCCAGAGAGGCAAAGCTGGAGTAAAGATCTCTTGGTATGCTTCTCCTGGAAAGGAAACAAGCCTATCACCTGGTTATTTGCTAATTTAACTAATTAGCCTTGCTACCTAGGTGCTATGGTCAGTTGTTTCTAAACTGCCAAAGCTATAACGAAATTCTTCCTATCAGTCTGAAGACTCCTCCATTTTCTTTGTCTTATTTTTATCCACATTGTACCTGCTAAACCTGGGTGTCCCCTAGGGCTCTGTCTTAGGCCCTCTTCTCTAGTTCTGCTGTACTGTTTTCCTTGGTGATCTCATCACTTCCCGTAGATTTAATTATCATCTCTATGTCAATGAGTCTCAGATCTACTTATCCAGAACAATCTTTTCTCTTGACTGCCAAACTCCTATCTCCAACCACTTATTAGATAACTTGAATTGGATATCTTATAGACATCTTCAATGCAACATGTAGAAATCCTTATTTTTACCTATAAACTCCCCTCTCTTCTTAACTTCCCTATTGTTGTTGAAGATATCACCAGCTTCCCAGGCATGTAGATTTACAATCTAGGTGTCATTCTCGACTCCTCAGTTTTTCTCACCTCCTCTAACCAATCAGTTGCCAAGTCCTGTCAATTCTATCTTCACAACATCCCTGAAAGATTTCTTCTTCTACCCTATGGCATTGCTACCACAATAGTGTAAATCCTTATCACTTCATACATGCCCTATTGAAAGGGTTTGCCAATTGGTATCCCTGCCTCAAGTCTCTTCCTTCTCAAGACTATTTTCCACACAGCTATCAAAGTCATCTTCTTAATGTACAGGTCTGACCATATTACCCCCTTTTTCCTTTTGTAAAAATTTATTTTATTTTCAGTTCACAGAACAAAAAAAGATCCAGGAGAGATTTTAAAAATTATTGGATTACCTGAAAGCCATGATCAAAAAAAGAGCCTAGATATCATCTTTCAAGAAATTATCAAAGAGAACTGCCCTGATATTCTAGAGCCAGTGGGTAAAATAGAAATTGAAAGTATCCACCGATTGCCTCCTGAAAAAGATCCCCAAAAGAAAACTCCTAGGAATATTGTGGCCAAATTCCAGAACTCCCAGATCAAAACAAGCATTTCCATAACACAGTACAATAAAAACAATTATTTTGTATGACACTGCAAATATACCATGTACAACTTGCAATTTTCTCTGAATATACAAAATTATCAACTAAATTTGTTTTTTTCCTTTTTTTCTCACCTACCTTAGAGATGGCTACCTTTAAACAAAAGTACACATGCACACACACACACATATGTAAAATTCTATACATACTTCAATTTATCATTTCTTTCTCTGGATGCAAACAGCATTTTTCATATGTCCTTTATTTTTAATTTGTATATTTGTAATAGTCAAAATGTGTTATTCCTTCAAAGTAATACTTAAAACAATATATTGCTGTTTCTGCATATAATGTTTTCTTGGTTCTGTTCACTTACCTTTTCGTAATTTCATGCAAGTCTTTCCCTGCCTTTCCAAAATCATTGAGCTCACCATTTCTTATAGCATAGGAATATTCCATCACAACTATATACCACAACTTGTTCAGCCATTCCCCAATTGATGAGGATTCCTGCAATTTCTAGTTCTTTGCCACCACAAAGAAAGCTGCTATAAATATCCCATCCACATTAAAAGTTATAATTACTATTTGTGAATTTCTCTCCACCTTATGTTTATTCATTATTTTTCTTTCTCACCCTCTCTTTTTACTCTATCTCTGTTGCCTTATCTTCTCCCTCCACCCTCCCATGCCCTACCTCACCTACCCCTCCAAGAGTCTTCTTCTGTCTCCTCCTTCACCCCCAATCTCAATCCACATACCCCTCAAAAAGTCCCCTCATTCTCTCCCCCTACCCTCCCAAATCCCAATCCACATACCATTGTCAAAGTCCCCCACCCTATCCCCCAGTTTTCTCCTTTCGCTATATGTTCAGAAGACTTCTATACCCTTCCAGATGTCCTCTTCAATCCAGATGAGAGTAAGGTTCCAACATTAGTAGCCCTCCACCCCCACCTGCTCCCTCTACATTAGTTCTTCATTTCATACCCCATTATTATAATTGCTCTCTATTACAATTTCCTAACCATTTTCTTTCCTTTAGAATCATGCCATCATACATAACTCAGCCCCAACCTTTTTTTTCAATCTACTGTAGTAATGAGGACAGTTTTAATAACATGATAACATTATCATATATATATATGTATATGTATATGTGTGTGTGCATATATATATATGTGTGTGTGTGTGTGTGTGTGTGTGTGTGTGTATGTATATATACAGTTCGACCTTGATGGATGCCTTATAATTAATCTTCACTTCTTTCCTTATATTTCTTCTGGATATTTTACATAATATTTTTCATTGAGCTCTGATCTTTTTGTTACAAATACCTGAAAGTCTTTCAGTTTGTCAACTATCCATTTTTTTCTTTCAGGATTATACTCGACTTTACTGGGTAAATTATTCTTGGACACAACCCCATTTCTTTTGCTCTTCAAAATACAATGTTTAGAGAAGCAGCTTATTAGCTTATTAGTCTTTTGAAATCCTGACTGTATTTCCACAGTATTTAAATTGTTATTTTCTTGTTGCTTGATATACATATATACATAAATATTACATATATATACATATATACATACACAGGTATATATAAACATATGTGTGCACGTGTGTATATATATGTACATATATTTGCACATATATGTACATATACATATTTCTACTTCACCCTCATTTTAGGACTTCAGGGCTATTTACCTTAATAATTTCTTGGAATATTGTGTCCAGATTTTTTTATTATTATTTTCAGGAAGTCCAACACTTCTTATATTGTCTCTCCTTGATCTGTTCTCCAGATCAGTTGTTTTTCTAATGAGATGTTTCAGATTGGCTTCTATTTTTCTAGTTTTATTATTTCTTGAGGTCTGTTAATGTCATTCAAATCCTCTTGCCCAGTTCTAGTTTTCAAGGAGCTATTTTCTTAAGATTTTGGGCCTCTTTCCAATTGTTTAACTTTATTTTTGTAATTTTCTTGAATTAATTTTTAACCTATTTTTCTTCTATATCTTCTATTTGATTTTTAAATTTTGTTAAATTCTTCCAAGAACTCTTTTTATTACCATTTGATCTTACTTTTAGGAATTTTTTTTAACCTCCCTGTCTTCCTCTGACTATAAACCCAGATTTTCTTTTACACTAAAGTAATTTTTTATGGTCAGGTTTTTTTTTTTTCCCTTTGCTTCCTCATTTTTATTTTTATTTTGTTTTATTTTATTTTAGCAGCTCATTGTTATGATCAGTTCTTAATCCCAATTTGTTGGTAATGTTGCCCTAGACTTCAGGTCCACCTTATTGTTATTTTCTGAATTCTGTCTAGGGGCTCAATATCAAGGATTCTTCTCCTCTCTTAAGGCACAATTAGGGCCCCCAGCCTCAAAGTCCCAAAGATGTTCTTGCTCCCTGCAGTACCACACTCACTGGGCTTGTGCTCACTCTTCCTTGCCCACAGCCACAGCTGGGCATTTTCTTAGATCTTGGTATATACATAGATATACACATACATATATGAAGCATGTTATGTAAATGTACATGTATACATGCACATGTATATATTATGTATTACATATACATATATTATGAAGCATTCTGTTTTCTTTCTCCCACTTCCCTAACCACTGAAAAGAAATAAACTTTAAAAAAAGAATACATACTCTTGTAACATAAACATAGTTAAGCAAAATATATTACCACATTTGTCACATCCAAAAATTAATTTCTTAGTCCATTATCTCTCCGTGAAACTGATTTATCCATCCCCTAGAATCATAATTAGTTATTTATTTGAACTGAATTTTTGTCTTTCAAAATTGTAGGTTTTTATGATACTGATGATTTAGTATAAACTATTTTCCTCAATCTGTTCACTTCATTTTGCATCCATTCATAATAGCCTTTCCATGTCTCTCTGAAACAATTTTTTACCTTAGCATAAGAATATTTTTTTACATTCATCTACTACAATTTATTTTCCATTATGTAATTGTTCCACTTAGTTCCCAGTTTTTTGCCACCATAAAAAGAGCCTCTCTAAATATTTTCCTACTTTTTCCTCCTTTTTTAATCTCTTTGAGATACAGGTCTAGCAGTGTAATAGCTAGGTCAAAGGGCATGAACTTTTTAGTAATTTTTTTGTGAATAATCTTAAGCTGCTTTTCAGAATGGTTAG
This sequence comes from Phalanger gymnotis, assembly GCA_028646595.1. NCBI lineage: Eukaryota > Metazoa > Chordata > Mammalia > Diprotodontia > Phalangeridae > Phalanger > Phalanger gymnotis. The sequence goes on along the minus strand of JAQQSZ010012567.1, from coordinate 6,032 downwards.
ATCTATTGAGAACTCCATAGTATTTGCTAAAAAAAAATTGGGAAAACCAGGCATTATGGCAGAAATTAGGTTTAAATCAACACTTTATACTTTACAGGTAGGAAGATAAGCTCCAAACAGATATAAGAAGGTTTTAGCATAAACAGATTAGGGAAACAAGAAGAAATTGCTTATCAAATCTATGGCTAATGGAAGAGTTCATTACTACCCAAAGGATTGATCACAGAAGATAAGATGAATAAGTTTGATTTTATAAAATTTCAGAGAGTTTTTTGTGTTTTTGTTTTCTTTCCTCAAACAAATCCAATACAGTTAACAAAAGAAGGGAGATATTTAACTGGGGAAAAATTTTTATAGCAAGATTCTCCTATAAAAATACAATTTCCAAGGAACCAGTTCAAATTATCAGAATAAAAGCCATAATCTAGAGATATAAACATGCAGTTCTCGATGGAAGAAACCTATGCACTCTATAGTCATAAAGTCTCAATCACAAATGCTAGAGCAATACAATTTAAAGCAATTGTGAGGATTCACCTCATATCTATCAGTTTGTCAAAGATGACCAGAAAAAATGGCCTTGCATTTTCACTGGCTTTTCCCCCTATCTAGAATGCTCTCTGTCTTTACCTCTGCCTCCTGCCTTATTTGCTTTCCTTCAAGTCTCTGTTAAAATGCAACATTCTACAAGAGACCAAAGTAATAGTATCTTTTCTATTAATTATTTCCAATACATCTTATTTGTCCATAGTTATTTCCTTATTGCTTCTTTCATTAGATTGTTTGCTCCTTAAAGGTAGGAACAATTTTTGCCTTTCTTTGTATCCCCCAGGGCTTAGAACAGTACCTGGCACATGTTAAGGTCTTAATAAATATTTATTGAGGGGAACTAAGATGGCAGAATAAGAAGTAAGTGGCTCTTATTGACCTTTGAAAGCCCAGCAAATATTGCCCCAGGGGAAAAACCCTGGAACAGCTGTGTCAGCAGAAAAAGGGGTGCAGCAGTCTTATAGCCCAAGAAGCTTGGGAGATTGATGGGAAAGACCTTTCTCACTCTGGGGGAGGGGGAGCAGTACAGGGTGGGAGGCATCCCAGCAAGACAGCAGCAAGTCTCATTTCAGCAAACCAGGGTGAGATCCTGAGCCCCAAGGTGGTGTAACAGGCAAGTGTCAAGACCTGAGCACCTCAACACAAGCAGGGGAACTGGTAAACACCAGCTCAGAAAACCACAATGTGTGCTGGTGTTCTCCAGCTGCCAAATCTCTCTGTGCTTCAGCACAACTCCAGGAAGCATAACTTCAGGAGGCATAGCTCCAGGCTTGCAGACATCCTCCAGCAGCCAAGCATTTGAGTGCAAAGTCCAGGTGATCAGGCATCCCCCAGGGGCCAGATTCTTCAGCCCTACCCCACAAGTTCCAATGTTATTGACCCCAGTAAGCTTCCAGAACCCTACAACGTCCAGCTACCAGCACCTAAGACCCCAGCACACAAAGCCAGTGACCAGGACCAATACAACAAGCTTGGTTTAGTGGCTCCTGTGCTCCAGGAAGAAGGCTCAATTTTAAAAGCCAGGAAATAGGCAAACACCATGAGCAAAAAGCAGAAATGGACAAAGACCACATATTCTTATGATGGGGACAGGGAAGATAAAGACACAAATTTAGAAAAGGACAACATTTTCAATATACCCACATCTAAAACCAGAAAGGGGAATATGAACTGGTCTCAAGTCTAAAAAGCCTTCTTGGAAGAGCTAAAGAATGGTTTTAAAAACCACATAAGAAATGTAGGAGAAAAATTGGGAAAAGAAGCTAGAGATATGCAAGAGAGAGTCAATAGCTTAGAAAAGGAAGGACAAAAATTGTTTGTAGAAAACAAATTTTAAAAAATGCATTTGAGGGACAGAGCCAGGATGACAGAATAGAAGCTGGGATATGTTTGAGTTCTCCCCCAAACCCCTCCAAATACCTGTAAAAATGACTCTAAACATATTCTAAAGCAGCAGAACCCACAAAATGACAGAGTAAAACAAATTCCCAGCCCAAGACAATCTGTAAGGTTGACATGAAAGGTCTGTTGCACCAGTCTGAGAGAAGAATGGAGTCTAGTCTGGGCTGAGCTATCTTACTCTACAAGAAAGTAGGGAAGGAAAGAGATAAGAGAGAGAGGAAGTGCTGAAAAGCCCTCCAAAACAAAAGACAACACAAATCTCACTTTACTTGCTTGATTCAAACAAAGGCAAGACTCAAAGGCACTTGTTTGCCTTAGTGCTGAGAAGTACTCCAAAACAAAAGACCACAAAAAGTCCCACTTTACTTGATATTACACTTCACCCCTCCAGGATCCATGGTCCCATGATCTAAATGGCCATGGATCCTGGAACAAATAGAGCCATTATACTTTGTGATTCCATATTGTTCAATAAACTAAACATAACATTCATAGCAACATCCTTAAGCAAAACATATCATTCAGTAGCATTCTCCCAAAACTTCTTTATACAAGCAGGGAGTGCCAGGCCATGGTCTTCCTTAGCAAAACCTATCATCCTTAAGGGGTGGTAGAAAATACAAACACCATCCACCCCTAGATTACAGCAAGTCACAGTCGCTTCAGTCAATACAGAGTGGGGTGGTTTGTTCTTCTCACACTGTAGTTGCAGGCTTCCTCCTGGCACCCTCAGGTACTGGCATGCTTTAATGAGCAAAGCCCCAACACAAAAAAGGCCAAAGTTCTCTTGGAGATATGTTCTCCTTGCACTGCTCCAGTCCCTACTTCCAAGTCCTGAGGGGCAGATGGACAAAAAAGTCAACAGGGTGGGTCCTCGGGGGTCCAAAGTGCTTCCCCCCATCCACTACAGACAATGCCATGTAATGGTAATTAAGGTGGGACTTTTTTTTTACTGTTTTCTCTTTTGGAGCACTGAGGTAATCAAGTGCCTTTGATGAGTCCGGCCTTTGTTTCTTTTATTAAATTGGGAGTCTTTGATGACCTGCTTAAGAAACAAGAAAACCTAGTTCACATGGGTTTGAGGTGCATGGTTGTGACTCCCTTTGATGCTGAACAGGGTATATAAACTCAGAGGTTAGCATTTTGTTTGGGGCTCTCACTCACTGGAAGAGTGTCCTGTGATTAGACCAGACAAGACTCTGGGTAGCCCCTGAAGTCACCCAGCTTTGAACATCCAGAGGTTGGTGCCTCTCTCTCTGGTAATGATGTAATTCTTTGGTCAGGTAGCTAGAGGCTTGTCTGTTGGTAATTGTGTGTTTGTGCCATTTGTATTGTCTCTGTCTGTAATTTCTCTTTGTATTTGCTCTAAAGTTCAGGGTGCTGGCCTTTCCCCCTGAACTAAATGAATGATATGTGTACATTTGATTAAAGTGAGATTGTTAACCCCTTAAGTTTGCCTCCCTTAGAAAAGCAGATCAAAGAACCTGTTCTGGCAGCTCTTCTGTGAGGTTGTTGGTCTTTCACAGCCACAGTAATGGCAAGCCACACTGTTGCTACACTTCACCACCACCCCTGGATCCCAAGCAACCATCCCAGGGGAAGACAGCATAAAATTACACTCAGCACCTTACTGCAAAGTTTTTATCTTGCCCCAGGGATGAATTCCAAGCTCTGGGGTTCCTCATCCTCCAGCAGGAGCCAGACCGCACCTGGCTTCTGCCAGAATCCCGATACAGGCTGCTCTCCACTTTTACTCTCATCTCACCAAGGTCAGCTCATAGGGAGCTCTCCTCTCTTGCTGAGTGGGTACGAAAGCAGTTCTCTGCTTTTTGTCTCACCTCACCAACCATTCCTGTTGAGTCTGTATAAAGGCAGTTCTCTACTCCTGCTCCATGGCTCCACATACAGTACAATCTCAGGACATTCACCCCTCCAGCACAGTTCAGAGCTGAGCTAATCCACTCAAACCCTGGCTTTGGCCACCCCCACCTTCCCCAAGCCTCTGCTTATTTTCCTCCCACAGCTGCTATTCTAACCTGCCTCTTCCAGAGTGCAAATGGGGTAGGGAGGGGAAGGAGAGATTATCTCCCAGGGGCTCTAGGCACCTGGGAAATTGCTCCCATCACTGTTACTTGCCTGTTTTCCCTCAGGCCACTGCTGCTCTTGGGGCTCCATAGAACTATAGTGGCTAAAACTGGGAAACAATGAACAAGTATCCCAGGCCTCATGCTTTCCTTTTAATTGCAGATCCTGTTCTAATGTGCCTATTTGTAACAACAATGCTACTTTCTACTACTGTGGCTGTGTAAAGCCAATAACACTAACACACAGGAGGGCTACTAGCACAAGTTCTTTGATCTGCTTTCCTAAGGAAAGCAACTTTAAGGAGTTAACAATCTTACTTTAATTAAACATGCATATGTCATTCATTTAGTTCTGGGGAAAAAGTCAGCACCTTGAACTTCAGAGAAAATATAACCAAAAATTACAAGCAGAAATTATATAAACAGAGCAAAATAACACAAATCAAAAGACAGGGTTCTAGCCATCTGACCAAGACATTATATACATAGTTACTAGAAATAGAAGCACCAACATCTGGGTTTTTCAAAGCTGAGGGGCTCCTTAACAGCTACCTATAGTCTCATCTGGTCAAATCAAATGATACTCTTCCAGTAAGTGGACCCCAAGCATAATGCTAACCTCAGAGTATACATACACTTTTTCAGGGTCAGAGGGCATCACAACCGTGCAACTCAAACCCATGTGACATAGGCATTCCCATGACTTAAGCAGGTCATCAGAGATTCCTGGATTCAATCAAAGACTCTTGATTGAAACAAAGGCAAGACTCAAAGGCACTTGATTGCTTTAGTGCTGAGAAATACTCCAAAATTCCAAAACAAAAGACAACGAAAATTGCCACTATACTTGCCATTACAAGGAGGGTGATAGAAAGGAGAGTGAATGGGAGGAGGGGGCAATCAGAAGCAAATACTTTTGTGGAGGGACAGGGTCAAAGGAGAAAATAAAATAATTGGGGGGCAGGATAGGATGGAAAGAAATATAGTTAGTCTTTCACAACGTGACTATTATGGAAATGTTTTGCATGTATAATCCATATCCAGTTGCTTGGCTTCTCAATGAGGGTGGAAAGGAAGAGCATGTGGAACTCAAAGTTTTAAAAACAAATGTTAAAATGGTTTTTACATGCAAATGGAAAATAAGATATGCAGGCAATGGGGTATAGACATTTATCTTGCCCTACAGGAAAACAGAAAGGAAGGGGACAAGAAAATGGGATGAGGGGTGACAGAAAGGAGAGCTGATAGGGGAAGGGGTAATCAGAATGCACACCACCTTGTGGTGGGAGAAGAGAAATGAGGACAAAATTTGGAACTCAAAATCTTGTGGAAGTTAATGCTGAAAACTAAAAATAAATAAATTAATAGAACAAAAAACTACAATTGGCCAAATAGGGGGAAAAATACACTAAAGAAAACAACTCCTTAAAAATTAGGATTGACAAAATGGAAAAGGAGGCAGAAAAACTCACTGAAGAGAAGAACTCCTCAAAAAATAAAATTGGCCAAATGGAAAAGAGGGTACAAAATCTAATAGAAGGAAATAATTCATTAAAAATTAGAATTGGGTAAGTGGAAGGTAATGACTCTATGAGATATCAAGAATAAGTCAAACAGAAACAAAAGAATGAAAAAATAGAAGAAAATGTAAAATGCCTCATTGGTAAAATGACTCACCTGGAAAATAGATCTGGGAGAAGCAATTAAAAAATTATTTGTCTACATGAAAACCATGATGGAAAAAAGAGCCTGGACAGCATCTTTCAGATTATCATCAAGGAAAACTTGAGATCCTAGAACTAGAAGGTAAAATACTCATCAAAAGAACCCACCAATCACCTTCTGAAAGAGATCTCAAATTGAAAATGCCAAGGAATATTTTAGCCAAATTCCAAAATTACCAGGACAAAGATAAAATGCTGCAAGCAGCCAGAAAGAAATAATTTAAATATCATGAATCGCAGTCAGGATTACACATGGCCTTGCAGTTTTTTTTTT
>JAQQSZ010012566.1:0-11978 GCA_028646595.1 Phalanger gymnotis | reverse complement strand
TAGGATTAAAACCAAGAATCACCTACCCAGCAAAACTGAGTATCATGCTCCAAGGCGAAATATGGATTTTCAAAAAATAGAGGACTTTCAAGCTTTCTCAGTGAAAAGACCAGAGCTGAATACAAAATTTGACTTTCAAGCACAAGAATCAAGAGAAGCATGAAAAGGTAATCAAGAAAAAGAACAAGAAAATGGAATTGCAAGGGACTTACTAAAGTTGGACTGTTTTGTTTACATTCCTACATGGAAAGATGATGTGCATGATTCATGAGACCTCAGTATTAGGGTAGCTGAAGGGAATGTGCATATATGTATATGTGTGTGTATATGTATATATATGTTTATATATATGTGACTGTGTATGTATGTATATATATACATATATATATGCAGAGATAGGGAGAGAGAGAAAGAGAGAGAGGGAGAGAGGGAGAGAGAGAGAGAGAGAGAGAGAGAGAACGGACATAGGGTGAGCTGAAGAAGAATAAGGGATGAGAAAGGAATATATTGAGAGAGGGAGACAGGTGGTAAATTACCTTTCATAAAAGTGGCAAGAAAAAGCAGTTCTGCAGGTAGAGAAGTGAAGGCAGGTGAGGGGGAATGAGTGAATCTTGCCCTCATCAGATTTGACCTGAAGAGGGAATACCATACATACTCAATTGGGTATCTTATCCCGCAGGAAAGAAAGAGGAAGAAGATAAAAAAAGGGGGATGATAGAAGGGAGGGCAGATGGGGGTGGAGGTAATCAAAAACAAACACTTTCATAAAGGGACAGGGTTAAGGGAGAAAATTCAGTTAAGGGGGATACATTAGGAAGAAGCAAAATGTAGTTAGTCTTTCACAACATGAGTACTGTGGAAGGGTTATACACGATGATACACATGTGGCCCATGTTGAATTGCTTGACTTCTTAGGGAGGGTGGGAGGGAAGGGAAGAGGGGAGAGAATTTGGAACTCAAAAAAAATAGATGTTCAAAAACAAAAACAAAAAACTAGAAAACTAGATACACAGGCAATGGGGTGTAGAAATTTATCTTGCCCTGTGGGGTGACCGAAGAGAGATCTGACTGGGGAACAGGGCAACCAGAATATTTGCCATCTTGGAGTGGGGAGGGATAGAAATGGGGAGAAAATTTGTAATTCAAAGTCCTGTGAAAATCAATGCTGAAAACTAAACATATTAAATTTAAAAAAAGGAAAAAAAGTGATTTGTTTCTGACTACCTCCCCCCCAATCTGCCCTCTCTTCTGTCATCTTCCCTTCTCTTATTCCTTCCCCTCCTACTTTCCTGCGGAGTAAGATAGATTTCTATACCCAGTTGAAGGTGCATGTTATTCCTTCTTTGAGCCAATTCTGATGAAAGTGAGGTTCACTCATTCCCCTTCACCTTGTCCCTCCTCCCCTCCACTGTAAAAGCTTTTTCTTGACTCTTTATGTGAGATAATTTACCCAATTCTACCTCTCCCTTTCTCTTTCTCCTGGTACATTCCTCTCTCACTCCTTAATTTTATTTTTTAACATAATCCCATCATATTCAACTCACACTTGTGCCCTCCTATTTATCCTCTAACTACCCTAATAATGTGAAAGGTCTTATGAGTTATAAATACTATCTTCCTATGTAAGAATGTAAATAGTTTAAGCTTATTAAATCCCTTATGATTTTCCTTTCCTCTTTACCTTCTTATATTTCTCTTGAGTCTTGTATTTGAAAGTCAAATTTTCTATTTAACTCTGGTTTTTTCTGCAAGAATTCTTGAAGGTCCTCTATCTCATTGAATATCCATTTTTCCCCTGAAGGATTACACTCAGTTTTGCTTGGGTAGGTGACCCTTGTAGTTCCTTTGCCCTTTGTAATATCATATCCCAAGCTCTTTGATCCTTTAAGGTAGAAACTACTAAATCTTGTGTTATCCTAACTGTGGCCCCACCATACTGGAATTGTTACTTTCTAGCTGCTTGCAATATTTTCTCCTTGACCTGGGAACTCTGCAATTTGACTATAATGTTCCTGGAAGTTTTCATTTTGGGATCCCTTTCAGAAGGTGAGCAGTAGATTCTTTAGATTTCCATTTTACTCTCTGGTTCTAAAATATTAGGGCCGTTTTTCTTGATAACTTCTTGAAAGATGATATCTAGGCTCTCTTTTGGGTCATGGATTTCAGGTAGTCCAATATTTTTTAAATTCTCCATCCTGGATCTATTTTCCAGGCAGTTGTTTTTTCCAGGGAGATATTTCTCATTGTCTTCTATTTTTTTTTTCCTTTCTTTTGGTTTTGTTTTATTGTTTCTTGATTTCTCATAAAGTCATTGGCTTCCATTTGCTCCATTCCAATTTTAAGCAATAATTTTCTTCAGGAAGCTTTTGAACATCCTTTTCCATTATGCCAATTCTGCTTTGTAAGGCATACTTCTCCTCATTGGGTTTTTTGGACCTCTTTTACCATTTAGATTAGTCTGTTTGTTAAGGTATTATTTTCTTCAGTTTTTTTTATGTCTCCTTTACCGAGTTGTTGACTAAGTTTTCATGATTTTTTTTGTGTCACTCTCATTTCTCTTCTCGATTTTTCCTCTACTTCTCTTGAATTTCAAAATCCATTTTGAGCTCTTCCATGGCCTGAGACCAATTCATATTTTTTTTTTCCTTGGAGGCTCTGGTTGTAAGAGTGTTGGCTTTGTTGTCTTCTGAGTTTGTGTTTTGATTTTCCTCATCACCATAGTAATTTTCAATAGTCTGTGTTGGGTTTTTTCTTGTTGTTTGTTTATTTCCTCAGCTTATTAGTTGACTGTTAACTGTTTGTTAAAGAAGGGCTCTGTTTCCAGTGTGGAGGGCACACCATACCAACTTTCAGGGGTTTTCTGCAGCTGTTTTCAGAGATACTTCTAGGTACCCGTAAGTTTTCAGTTCTTCTAAGGTGGTTGTTTTGTTGGTTGTCCTTCACTCTTGAAGAGGACCAAAATGACAACACTATGCTAGAGTCAAGTTTCAGTATGCCTAACTATGGCTGATCAGACCAATATGAGCTCAGAATGCTCTACCATGGGTCAGTCACAAATAGTTCATGTGAACATTTAGGATGGATTCTCTAAGTTTGCACATCATCTTGCATTTCTCTTGAGCTGTTTCAATTCTGCTGTGCCCATTGAGCCCAGCACCTTCTCTGATGTGGACATGCCATACTGAGCAGTCCTGTGCTGGTGTTTCCCACATCACACAATCAATTCCAAAGTTCTTAAGAGAGAACTTGAGAGTGTCTTTGTATCACTTCTTCTGACCATGATGTGAATGCTTGCCCTGTGTGAGTTTTCTATAAAATAGTCTTTTTGCAGGCATACATTTTATAGTCAAACAATGTGTTTAGCCCTTTGGATTTGTGCTCTCTGAAGCAGAGTTTGAATGCTTGGCAGTTCATTTCAAGTAAGGACCTTCATGTCTGGTACCTTATCCTATCAGGTGATCTTCAGAGACTTTCTTAGACAATTCAAATGGAAGAGATTCAGTTTCCTGGTGTGGCACTGGAACACTGTTCAGGTTTGACAAGCATTCAACAATGAGGTCAGCACAAGGGCTCTGTAGACCTTCAATTTGGTAGTTAGTCTAATACTTCTTTTCTCCCACACTTTCATTCAGAGCCTCCTGCCAACCTCATTATCAATGTGTAGGTCCTTGGAGAGTACACTACCAAGGTAACTGACCTTATCCACAGAATTCAAAACTTCTCCATTTACTGTAACTGATGGTTCCATGTATGGATGGTATGGTGGTAGCCGATGGAGCATCTGTGTTTTCTTGGTGTTAATTGTTAGGCCAAAATTATCATAAGCAACAGAGAATTGATCCAAAGTGTGGATCCAAAATGGTATAATCTAAGGAGAAATGTTTACTACTCTCATGACCTATGCTCTGGTCTGTGAGTAAAGACAAGCACTCTTCTGCCATGGAAGTGTGAGAAGGGTCTCCTCTTCCCTGCTGCATCAAGTTCTGCTATGCTATTGCTCTTTCTCACCCTGGGGCTGCCATCTAGGACTGTGACCTGGATCCAAATATGGGTAAGACAATAGTCTTGCCTCAGTCCTAGCACAAAGAGCCCTATAATCTCCTACTGACCGGTCGTTTGATCCCCTTACCATCTGTAGGCTGAGAGCTCCCTAAAAGCAGCCTCTGCTGCTACTGTTGCTGATTCAGTCACTCCCAAGGTCTACTCCTGTTTTGCTGGGGCTATGCTGGTATGGCCTGTGCTGGACTGTGCTCCACTTCCACCCAGGTACCACAGACCTTTCTTACTGACCTTCTAAGTTGTCCTTAGTGTCTGTGGGCTGATAGGTATGGAAACCTTCACTGCTGCTAGTGACTCAGTTGTCCCAAGACCTACTCCAAGTTTGCTGGGGCCTGGTCTATTCTGGTGAGGGCTCCACTGAACTGTACTCCAATCTCACCCTGGTACAACAGACTTTGCCTGATGACCTTCCAAGTTGCCTTGGACTGGGAATTTGTTTTACTCCATCTTTTTATGGGCTCTGCTGCTCTAGAATTTGCTTAGAGTCATTTTTAAAGGTATTTGGAGGGGTTTGGGAGAGAGCTCAGGTGAGTCACTACCTTTACCCCACCATCTTGCCTCTTTCTCCCACATTATTTTTCATTGATTCCTAGATGTTCTTGACCTTTTGTTCTTCCAATTAACTTCCTTTATTATTTTTGTCTAGCTGCACAAAATAATTCTTTGGTATTTTTATTGATATGGCGTAATAGATTAATAGATTAATTTAAGTAGGATTGCTCATTTATGATATTGGCTCAGCTTGTCTGTGAGCTATTAATATTTTACTAATTGTTGAGATTTGTCTTTATTTGTGTGAAAATTACTTTATGATTATATTATTTTAGTTCTCAAGTGTGTCTTAACAGATAGACTCCCAAGTATGTTATATTAAATGGAATTTATCACTTCCTGCTTGATTCCATTGGTAAAATATAGAAATGCTGATTGGTTCTATGGATTTATTTTATATCCTGCAATATTTTTAGTGTTGTTAATTATTTTAACTCATTTTTCGTTTGATGCTCTATGCTTCTCATTGTTCTACTGAGTTGGGGCCTGCTGGGACACCTCTCTTCCTGCACTAATCTACTTCTGCCACCACAAGAAGGACCCTTTCCCCAACTTCTCTCACTAAAAGGTTATGGAAGCCCCACTTCTGGCTCCTTTGTTTCAGATTTCTCCCAAGGGAGTACTCTCTGTGTGAGGAAGGGAGGGAGAGATGATTTACCTGGCCATCATGGCATATTTCAAACCTTTAGACTGTGTGTGGGCTGGAGGCCTCCACAGTAGGTGCACAGTGGCCACAGTCTCTGTGCTCATGTCTCCTTTAACTCCAACAGACTCCTGTCCTGAGCTGAGAGGCCTGGGGCTCGATTGCAGCCATAGCTAATACTTACACCCTGAGCCTGCTCCTGTTCCTGTGTTTCACTCCCCCAGCACTCTCCCAGACCAGGGAACTTGCTGGGTTCCTCTGTTGCTCCCAGTTGGTGTGGTCTGGTGCTGTTCCCCATACCTGACACCCCTTCCTCTCTCAGTCTACCAGTAGCTTCTAACTCTCTCAAATCTGCTCGTATTCACTTTTTTAGATGTATCTGAAAGGATTTGTGAGAGAGCTCTAGTGGTTCCTTCCTTTCATAGAACCACTTTGGCTCTGCCTCCCGTACTTCTCTAAGTATAGCATCATATCATCTGCAAAGAGTGATAGTTTCATTTCTCCATTGTTTATTCTAATTCCTTTTCTTTTTGCTTATTTTATTGCTATAGTTAGTATTTCCAGTACAATATTAACAATAGTGATGACAAATGAGATCCTTGCTTCACCCCTGATCCTAATATAGGAATACTTCTAATTTATCTCCATTGCAAATAACGCTTGCTATTGGCTTTAGGTAGATACTACTTATCATTTTAAGAAAAGATCCATTGATTTCTACTCTTTCTAGGGTTTTTAATAAGCATGGATATTGCTTTTTGTCAAAAACCTTTTTCTGCATCTGTTGATATAAGAATATAATTTTTGTCATTTTGTCATTTATATAGTTAGTTATGCTTACAATTTTCCTAATATTGTTCCAACCTTACTTCATGCTATAAATCATGGCTGGTCATAGTGTATGATCTTTGTGACATATTGCTGTAATCTCATTGTTGGATATTTTTTTTTAAAAAAGGTTTTGCAATAATACTCATTAGGGAAATTGGTCTACATTTTTCTTTTTCAGTTTTTGTTTTCACTGCATAAGGTATGAAATACATTGTTATCATAGAGGTCATTTTCTAGAGCTCTTTCTTTATCTATTTTTTTCAAATACTATATATTGTAGTAGGATTAATTGTTCCTTAGATGTTTGGTAGAATTAACTTGTAAATCCATCTGATCCTGTGGATTTTTTCTTAGGGAGCTCATTAATGACTTGTTCAATTTCTTTTTCTTAGAAAGGATTATTTAAGTAATCTTCCTCCTTGTTTAATGTGGGCTATTTATATTTTTGTAAATATCCATTCATTTCATTTATATTATCCCTTTTATTGGCATATAATTGGGCAAAATAACTCTTAATAATTGCTTAATTTCATCTTCCTTGGTAGTCTATTCACCTTATTCAGTTTTTGATGCTGATAATTTTGTTTTCTTTGTCCTTTTTTAACAAGCAAACTAACCAATGGTTTGTCTATTTTGTGTTTTTTTTTCCATAAAACTAGCTATTACTTTTATTAGTTATTTTTTTTTACTTTCAATTTCGTCCATTTCTCCTTTGATTTTCAGGATTTCTATTTTGGTCCTTAATGGAAGATTTTTATTTTTCATTTTATTTTTCTAGTTCTTTTTTTTTCCTTTTGGTTACATAACCAATTCATTGATTTACCTTTTCTCTCTTTTATTAATGTAAGAATTTAGAGATAGAAATATTCTCCAAAATATTATTTTGGCTTCATCCCAAAAATATATGTTCTCATAGTTGTCATTATCTTTAATGAAACTATTGATTATTTCTATGATTTATTCTTTGACCTACTCTTTCTTTAGGATTAAGCTATTTAATTTCCAATTAATTTACAATCTGTGCTTCCACAGCCATTTATTGAATGTAATTATTATTGTATTATGGTTCAGAAGTGATGCATTTAAAATTATTTCTGCTTTAGTTTGTGAATTTTTTATGACCTTATACATGGTTGATGTTTGTAAATGTGTTATGTCTAGCCAATAAAAAAACTATATTTCTCTTTATTCCCATTCTGTTTTCTCCATGTTCAATTCTTTGGATTCAGAGTCTTTAGATATTCTCCAATTTGCTCTCTAATTCTTCTAAGATTCTATTGATCACCTTATGTTATTTTTTATGTATTTTAGGGTTAGATTTATTGAGTTCTAAAAGGGGAAAATTGAGGTCTCTTAATAATATAATTTTACTGTTCATTTTTTGTAACTGCTTTCTCTATAGATACCAGTCATTGCTTAATTGCCAAAACTGGTTTTATTGTCAATCCTCAGCATTTTTGATGTATGTGTTGTATTTGATGGTGTGGATCACACTTTCATGAATGTTCTCTCTTTTCTGGGTTTCTATGACATTTCTCTTTAATAATTTTCCTCTCAGCTATGTGACCATTCCTTCTATAGCTCCTTTTCAGGAGATATCTTAATCACTCGCAACTTTTCCCTTAATTCAAGCTGTTAGTTGCCCCTTTGAAACTTCCACCCATTGTTCTCAGTTCTACCTGAAGTAAAATTAATCTAGTGCACTTTTCACATGGCATATGTTTTCATTCTGTCACCACTCCTGTAGGATAAATGTCACTAGTTCCCTTAACCAGTCTATTCTTGGTGCAGTTGGAGGTCACTTCAGGAGCCTGAACACCTTCCACTTGGATATTCCCATAGCTGCCCTCATTTTCCTATTTCCTTTTGTATTTTATCTTTAGATTATAAGCTCCTTGAGGGCAAGTATTGTCACTTTTTAATTGTATCCTTAGTGTAACACATGGTACACTTAATAAATCTTTATTGGATATGCTCAAGATTGTCACAGAATTTCATATTTGAAAGGAGTGTAAGTGGTTATCATGGTTCTCTTCAAGAATGAAGGACAAAGAACAGCAACAATAACCAACCACTTTCAGAATGTCACCTGTTCCATATTTGGACATGTCTATTCATAAGGAAATTTTCCCTAAAATTGAAGTTAAATATGACACTTGGAAACTTTCTTCCATTTTCTTTTATTCTTCTCTTTGATATCAAGTAGGATATATCCAGCACCTAAGTGGCACAGTGTATAGAGATCTAAGGCTGGAGTCAGGAAGAGCTGGGTTCAAATGTGGCCTCAGATATTTACTAGATATGTGACCCCAGGCAAGTCAATAACCTCGTTTGCCTCAATTTCCTCATCTGTAAAAGGAGCTGGAGAAGGAAATGGCAAATCACTCCAGTATCTTTGCTGGGAAGACCCTCAAAATGGGCTCACAAAGAGTCAGAAATGACTTAAAATGACTAAACAATATACCTAACTTGTCAGTGTCCTTCCTAAAATGTGGCTCTCAGATATGAATCGAATACTTCATATGTAGTCTGACCAGGAAAGAATATGGATAGATTTGCACCTCGCTCTTTCAAACTACATTTCTCCTTAATACGATCTAAGATCAAAAATAACTTTTTGGCTTCCCTGTCACCATGTTGATGCCTATTGAATGAGGTCTATCAAGGTTTCCCATAATCTTTTTCATTCTAACTCTTTTCTAGCTATATCCGACCCTCCATCCTAGATCTGTACCATTGATTTAATTTTTTTTACCCACATATAAAGCTTTAGGGTTTTTTGTTTGTTTTGCTTTATTAAACTTCATTTTGGTTGATTTAGCTGACACTATCACTTATGCAAGCTATTTTTGGATTCTGATTCTCCCACCTAATGTGTTGATTATCTTCATGGCATTTGGATGTTGAATAATTGTGTCATCTATGACTTCAACTTACTCTAGGTACTTTGTTTCTTTGGACCAATTACATATAAGTGCAAGGAATTTTTTTGTTTTTTATTCTCATCTTTTAGCATCAATATGATCCTAATTACTGGAATGAAAACATTACTTCTAGTGGCAGTGGACCTTTGAGTAAAGTACTCTAATTTTAATAGCATTAAAAGACAAGAGGGTCTTAGTAATGACATTGCAGGACCAAAGCAAAGAAATACTTGGTGCTTTCACTATAAATCAATGCTTCTTTCTTTAGGTCCATTAAGTATAGTTTGAGTATTTACTTTTTTAATCGAGCTCTAAATGTTCCATACTTGCTAGTTTTTAGTCTTTTATTGCTAATAGTTTTAAAGCATTTCATAATGGATTATAAAATATTTGATGAAACCTTTAAAAAATAAGATGGTTATTCATCTGTAAAATGTCAAGATGGGCCTAATGATCCCCACATCTCTAGCTAATATAAATATTCTCTGTATACTGTTGTCTCTTTCATTTCATTACATAGTATATTTCAACTGAATTCTCCATTCTATGTATAATTGTCTTGCTGATCCTTATGTTCGTTTCTACCTCTGAATGGCCATTGTGTAATTGAAATAGAGTTGAATTCGTGAAAATCACAGAGGTTGTTTCTGCTCTTTAGAGAGCTCATACCAACACTGAAGAGTGACTTAAAGATATTTCTTATGGACATTGCCAAGGAATTTATATCCCTGTAGATATGGCTGGCAAGCGTTAGATAAAAAAATCCATATCTACCTTAGAGACTTGGCCTTTTCTTTCATTAGTTGGGAGACAGAATAAAATCTTTCAAACATACATTAAGATAATTCAGTATTTCTTTGAAGAAAGTTCCTTAATAGATGACCCTCTCATAAATATCAGGTAATACATAAAACAGTGAGATGATATGCTCCCCATTTAGATATTTGCCTCAGTGGCATTTGTTAATGTAATGGAAGAGATCCAGAACAGTTAGACATGGGGAGAGGGGTGGGATGCTCCAGAAGTTCTAATTTGTGAGTGATGTGTTACTGATTACACCAAGCATAAAGATATTGCAAAGTTTCCTAGGAGAACTCTGGAATCAATCACAAGAGTTTGGCCTGTCCATATACATAGAAAACATCAAATGAGTTAGGAAATCCAAGGTACAGATACCACAATGTATTATATCTCCTATAAAGATTTTCTAACAACGTGCATATCTGTGGTAGACAATTCAGATGAGAAATGATCTGGTCTCAGGAGTAATAATGAGGCAGAGAGAGAGGTCAGGACTGCTTTTGTGAAATTGCAAAGTTATTTTACTGACTCCAGGTTACTCATGAAAGCAAAGTTATCTTTCAATACTATAATTTTACCAATGTTGCTACATGGCATCAAAATGTGAACTAATATTACTTCTACAGAATGAGACATGAATATCACACAGAAGGCAATGGAGAGATAATTAGTGGATCTGATGACAGTAATGTACTACAAATAACAGGAATAACAGACATTATCAAGGAATTATATGGCAAGAATACAAATTGAACTGTACACATACCAAGGCATTCTCATGACACTGAGAGAAAGTAGGGAAGGTATCTACAATATTGGATGTTTGCCTTTTGATGAACTTTTGGAAGAACATGGACAAGTGTCACATAGAATGAATAGGCACTGGACATAATTCCTGAATCAATGAAATTATAGATCAATTTAAGCATGCAAATATTGACTATTGTTTCATGTTTATGATCTTTATTAAAAATAAGTTTGTAAATGAAATTACAATTTACCAAAAGTGAATTTCATCTATATTTCTAACTCCTCGAATGCCTAGTTTTCTTCAGAGTACAGTTCAGATGCCATCTCCTACATAGGCTTTTTCTGAACCCAAAGTTCATCATTGAAACACTGTCTATTTTTATTGTCTTTCCTAAGATCATGATTATTACTTCTGCTTTTCTGAGTTCACCTGCAGCATCAAAGATTTTGCTCCAATCTCCTTTTTAGTAGTGTTAATCTTTCTCTTTTTCTCCTTACTTGTATTTTATTTTTTTCCACTTACTTGTAAAGATAGTTTTCAACATTCATTATTGTAAGATTTTGAATTCCAAATTTTTATCCCTCTCCCCTTCCCAAGAAAGCAAGCAATGGGATCTATGTTATACAAGTACAATCATGTTAAATGTATGTGTTAATCTTTCTATTCAAATTAATTTATTGTAAATTACATAATGTTTATTTCATGTAAACAACAATTGTATTATGCATTCTAGTCTATTCTTGCATAGCCTTTTGTTTTACAGGAGCGTTCAACTCTTTCACGTTTATAACTAAGATAGTAAATTGTGTATTGCCCTACATCTCTGGGGCTGAGTGACACAGCTGCCAGTTGCCTCTTTTTCCTGCTCCTTGCATTCAACCATGCCCTTCACTGCTAGATCCGTAACCACTCCTTGCCTGAGCAGACAGCTATAGGCCTCAGTTTATTCCACAGACTAGAAAGCTTCAAGTAGTCCTTTTCTGGCTAGCTCTGTCTCCAATGCCCACAGAAGTCTTCGTATCCTTCTTTGTTTACTTGTGTTGGAGGAAAATAACTCACTGTGATTTTGACTTGTATTTGAGAATCATAACTCTATCTGGTGATCTTTTTAGGTTTCTGTTGGAGCTGTCGTGATGGAGAGATGGGATGCACTGCTTTGTCCTCCAACTTGCTAGCCTCAAGTGGTATCCATATTCTACTATATTATAATCTACCCAGGAATGACCCATATTTACAAAACAAAATCCTGTCTTTTCCTAATCTCTGAGTGAAGGAAATTTAAATTTTTCTTTCTAATCTATTTATCTTTAGATATCAAGGCTTTTATTGATAATTTATTTCCTGTAACATCTTAACCCATGCCATTATTTAATATGTGAACTGTGTACTTACAGTATGTCTCTGTAAACTAAGGCAT
>JAQQSZ010012565.1:0-11978 GCA_028646595.1 Phalanger gymnotis | reverse complement strand
ATGTTGAATTGCTTGACTTCTTAGGGAGGGTGGATGGGAAGGGAAGAGGGGAGAGAATTTGGAACTCAAGGTTTTAAAAAAATAGATGTTCAAAAGTAAAAAAGTTTTTCTTTTTCATGCAACTAGAAAATAAGATGCACAGGCAATGGGGCATAGAGATTTATCTTGCCCTACAAGAAAGGAAGGGAAAGGGGGATGGGAGGGGAACGGGGTGATGGAGGGGAGGGCAGACTGGGGAACAGGGCAACCAGAGTGTACGCCATCTTGGAGTGGGGGGGGAGGAAATGGGGAGAAAATCTGTAATTCAAACGCCTGTGAAAATCAATGCTGAAAACCAAACATGTTAAAAATAAATTAAAAAAATAAAGATATCTCTCTCCTGATATCATTGGTCCTTTTCAAGTAGGAACAACAACAAGTGAGTACCCTTTTGTAGTGCCCTAGATTTTATAGATAACAGATTAAAAATTCTAAGGAGAGATAAGAAGGGTGACTCTTCCTCTTCCACATTCACCAGTCAATTCAGCTAATCACTGTATTAGAATCCCTTGAAAACTGAAAAAAAAAATCTAAGCATCTCTACTGTCAGAAATGAGGCTCTTTTTATACAAAAATCTTGGCAAGGGGGTGGTGGGGGTGGAGGAGGAGGAGGGCATTGCATCACAACTCCCTCTCTCTCCAGCTATCTTTGGAGCTGCCACTGTTCCCTCTTTTTCCTCCCCTCTAATCCCTGGCTGATTTGAGACAGCCTCTGAGCTGTCCATAGAGTCATCTCTGGTGTTGCAACCTTCCTGGAACCCCTAGTGATTACCATCTACCCTTTCTCAAGAAGGAAAAAAAATTCTTGAGTCATGTTCTTTTGATTCAGAAGCAAACATAGGTTAAGATTTAGCAAGTCATGCTGTAAGGAGTTAGATTGACAAAGGGATGCCCATCAGGTGAGGAATGGCTAAACAAACTGTGGTATATGACTGTAACAGAAAATTATTGTGCTGTAAGAGATGACAAGCAAGATGATTCCAGAAAAACCCAGAAAGACTTACATGAACTGATGCAAAGTGAAGTGAATAGAACCAGGAGAATGTTGTACTCAGTAACAGCAATATTGTTCGATGAAGAACTGTGAATGACTGAGCTATTCTCAGCAATACAGTAATCCAAGATAATCCCAAAGGACTAATAATGAAGCATGCTATCTGCCTCCAGAGAAAAAACTGAGGATTGGATACAGACTGAAGCATGCCATTTTTTTCACTTTCTTTCTTTCAATTTTTCCTTTTATTCAAGTCTTCTTGTACAATATGACTAATACGGAAATGTTTTATATAATTACAAAAAAAAGGAATCAGAGTTTCCAATGGGAAAAAAAACAAGTTAGACTGAAATTTCTTGGTATTCTTTTACTTCCCCCATTGGCCAAACCGAGACCATAAACCTCATCAGTCTCAGATATCTAGTAGAGACCCAACTCAAAACATAGGCCTGAGAATCATCTCAACTTGTCTTTACCTGTCCTGAAACCTCTACTGACTACAAAGAATACCTTTTTGAGACCCCGCCTAGATTTATTAATTTTATGGATGTGTTCAGTTTCCTCCTCCAAGGGGTGTGGTAGTTTATTACAAATCATTCACTTAGGGGGCAATTGCCACTCTGCGTAGGAAGTAATGTGAAGAGGGAGATCTAATCCATTCTCCTCTCCAATTATTCTCTATGAACCCCAAGAGTAGTGCATGAGAAACAGCGTGGTGTAGTGCAATAGGACACTAGACTTGGAGTTAATAAGACCCAGGTTCAAACCTTACCTCAGATGCTTACTAGTCATGTGATCCTGGACAAGTCTCTTAACGCCTTTGTGCCCGGTTTTGTATGGTAAAATAAGGGAGTTGGACTTGATGGTTTCAAAGGTCCCTTCTGGTTCTAAATGTATAATTCTAGGAACCTTGACATTTCAAGGAGGAGGAAAGGGGGAAAACAACACATAAAGCTGATATTTGATCGCCAAAAAAGCACTGACCTGCAATCAGATGTTTTCTCCAAGAACCTGTCAAGCCAGGTCTTCCCCATTCTGTATTTGTGCAGCTGAATCTTTGAGTTTACTTTGTCGTTGTTTATTTCTACTCTGAATATGATCCTTCATTCTACTCTCTATGTATCTTATATATAACTATTATTTATATGTTGTCTTTGCCATTAGAAGGTAGGTTCTATGCAGGCAGGGACTGTTTTTGCCTTTCTTGGTATCCTCAGTACTTAACTTGGTGCCTGGAATATAGTAAGTACTCAATAAATGTTGTTTGGTTGCTTTGCATCTTTTTACACCTCATTCATTAAGGAACTGGTTTACCTGGGCTACTGACACTCGACGGTAAGACAGTCCTGGGGGATATGTGAAGGTGACCATGGTACTGTAAGAGTCCTCACCCTGGTTCCTCACTGTCACTTCAATCTCCAGCTCGAGGAAGTGCCCCACCAGCAAGGTCTGCAGCCTAAAGGGGGAAGGGAATCAAGATGGAAAACTTCCATTTGAACTGTAACTGGATTTGGCTATGGAAGAGTGTGAGGCTGTTGGGACACATAACTGGTTACATGGGTTCTAGGCAAAGTGCCAGGTTGTCAGAGAAAACCAAAGGCCAATGTACAGAGGCAGAAGACAAGTGTCCTGGATTCTATGAGGGGAGCTTAGGGACTGGAGAGAGGATAAAAGCAAAGTATCTCACCCAAGGAAACTGAAAGTGACACTGAGATCATCTTTACAGATGTGATCATCACCACAATTCTTTTCAAAAGGGAGCTATGAAAGAGAAGAAAGTAGGATTTAATTCTGGAGCTCCTTTCTTTCTGCTTCCTGGAATCCCATCACCCTCTCATCATCAGAGTATCCAGAGACTGGGACTCACAGCTCCTGTGAAGTGGTTCTGAGAGCCCATAGCTAGGACAGGTTGGAGGTTTCCAGAAAAAGGGATGGGCTGTCCTTCCAGAGTGAAGTTGAGGCGCAGAATGATGGGAGTCACGGAGTCCTCCACGCATTCCTGTAGGAATCAATCAATGAATGAATTGATCAAAAAAGCTTTTACTGGGCACCTACTATGTGCAAGGCACTGTGCTAGGTACTGGGAATGGAAAGATAAAAAGAACCAGTTAGTTTGACCCTGAGTTCTCCAGCCTTCCAATCCACCCACACTATCTTCTCAGAACATAAGTTTATCATCAGTTCATTCTCTTCCTGCTCAAACCCTCTACTGGCTCTTCATGATTGCCTTTATAAACTCCTTTTCAGAAACCCACACAATCATCCCCAAGCTCACTGGTAACAGCAGCTCCACGGTCTCACAGTGATTCCCCAATCCCAGGATTACAACTCGCTTTAGTATCCGGCTTTTTGTCTCATCAAAGATAGCACGAGGACTCAGACGTCCAGGATCCAGGGCCAGGTCATAACTCATAGCACTTTGGATATCATCTGTAGCTGAAACAAGGGAAGAGAGAGGACAGAGAGATGCTGGAACTTTAAAAATCTGTTTTAGAGGTAGGATGGAGATTCTTGGGTCAGATGTGTACCCTCAGGAATGGGATGATAGACTCTACCAGACAGACTAAATGGGGGATGTCTGGGTCTGATGTTAAAGGACTCACTTAGCCTGTCTCGAATACTTTTGGAGATAGTGAGGCAGATAGTGGCACTCCCTGCTTCCCTGTTGGTGGCTTCCTCTGCCTGGCATTCAAACACAGACCTTGCCAATTCCACTGGCTTAAACTCGATGGATGCTTTAACTTTCAGCACTGGTTGTGTCCTGCAGAGCATAAAACAGGGGTTAAGAGCAACATACTTATACTCTTAGATTAGGGTGGGTTGTAAAATGGCCATTATGTGGATTTAAGGAAAACAACAGGAAGAAAGGCTGTCCTCACCTGAGCAGTAGTACCTGTCCTTGCGCTCCCACTGCCACATCCATGAGGCCATCCTGGGTGATGTCTTGTCCTCCACTCAGTGACTGCCCAAAATACTGGAGTGTGGGGGAAAGGAGGGAGCCACTGATTCTCTAGGGAGAAATTGAAAGTAGAATCAGAGATCATAGGGTTGACTAGTGAAGAACAGAGTACAATTGGGACATAGAGATGTTGGGAGGCAGGTAACAAAAGAGGGGAAGGGAGAGGCTAATCAAGGGTGGCTGTAGGAAATCCTCAATCCAATGAAGGAAGGGGACTGCCATAAAGAAAAATGGATATGTTAGGAATGACTACTGGGGATAAGGAAAAACCAATCAGTAAGAGACAAGAGAAGGAAGGAAGGGATATTTCCAGTGAGTTCATTTATCAAGCATTTATTAAATGACTTCTGTATATCTAAGACAGTTCTAGATGCAGTGCAAAATATAAATTAAAAAAGCATATTCCTGCCCTCAGTACCTTTGGTTTAGTAGTAGAGGAAGAAAAGGCATGATTGTAAAGGAAAATAAAATTATTATTGTTCAACTCTTTCAGTCACGTCTGATTCTGTGACCCCATTTGGGGTTATCTTGGCAAAAATACTAGAGAGGTTCACTATTTCCTTCTCCAGCTCATTTTACAGATAAGGAAACTGAGGCAAAGAGGGTTAAGTGACTTGCCCAGGGTCACACAGCTGGATCTGAGGTCAAATTCACTCAAGTCTTCCTTATACTGCACTACCGAGCTGCCTGACAAAAGTGATGAAATAGATTCTAAAACATGTACAGGGAAGTCTGTCTATCAGCTTTTCAGAAACAAATGGAGACCCCTTTCTAACCCTCATCAATAAATAATACTGTATTATAAAAAGCCTAATCATGATGGGAAAGATCTATGAGTTAGAATGAGACAGGACAAGCTATGAATGGAGGAAGCTCAGATGTGAGTTGGACCTTGTTGAATACGGTGCAAGATTGGTACTAACAGAGAGCACAAGATGAGGTCATTTTAGATTGGAAGGTAAGAAATGTATAATGAGCAAAGGCACCAGGGTAGAGGAGAGCTTTGTTTTGGGGGATTAGAACAAAAGGTTTAACTCAACTTGAGAAGAGAATGTATTGGAGGTTGCTGGGTGTTGTAATGGATAAGGCTGGACTTAGAGACTGGAAGACTCAAGTTTAGATCTTTGCCTCAGACATTTATTAGCTGTGTGACCCTGGGCAAGTCACTTAACTTCTCTCAGCCTCAGTTTCCTCATCTGAAAAATGGAGAGTAATAATAGCACTGACTTCAGAGGGTTGTTGCGAGGATCAAATGAGATAACATCCTTAAATTGATTTGCAACCTTAAAGAATTATGTATAAATACTATGATGAACATGGTGATGGTGTTCTAGAATAGGGACTTTGTTAGAGGTGATGTGCTAATATTCTCTTCTGCCAACCACCAACACACCATTTATATGTTTTAAATTTATCACTTATTTTTAATATTCATTTAATCTTTTTAGTTTTGAATTCTCTCTGCCATCCACCTTCAAGAAATGCAATATCAATTGTATCTATATAATCTTACAAAATGTGTATCCATGTTAGCCATGTTGAAAAAAAAGAAATGCAATATCAATTGTATCTATATAATCTTACAAAACGTGTATCCATGTTAGCCATGTTGAAAAAAAGTGCAAAAAAGTAATTTTTATTGAATTATGATCTGAAAAGGATGCATTTAATATTTCTGCTTTTCTGCATTTGACTGTGAGGGTTTTATGCCCTAACACAAGGCCAATTTTTGTGAAGGTGTCATGTACAGCTGAGAAAAAAGGTACGTTCCTTTATATTACCATTCAATTATCTCTAGACATCTATCGTACCTAACTTTTCTAAAATTCTATTTATTTCCTTAACTTCTTTCTTGTTTATTTTATGATTAGACTTATCTAGTTCTGAGAGAGAAAAGTTGAGGTCCCTCACTAGTATAGTCTTACTGTTTATTTCCTTCAGCAACTTATTTAACTTTTTCTTTAAGGATTTGGATGCTATGCCATTATCTATGATACCTTTTAGCAAAATGTAGTTTCCCTGCTTGTCTCATTTAATTAGGTCTATTTTTGTTTTTGCTTTGTCTAAGGTCATGATTGCTACCCCTGACTTATTTTTTATCTCAGCTGAAGCATAGTAGATTCTGCTCCAGTCTCTTATTTTTACTCTGCATTGTCTTGTTGTTTTAAGTGTATTTCTTGTAAACAATATATTGTTGGATATTGGTTTATAATCCATTTGGCTATCCATATTCATTTTATGGGTGAGTTCATCCCATTCACATTTATAGTTATGATTACTAACTGTGTATTTTCCTGCATCCTATTTTTTCCCTGTTTATCCTTCTCCATTTTTACCCAGTCCCTCCTCAAAAGTCTGTTTTGCCTCCTTTAATCTATCATCCCTTCTATTAACCCCACTCCCTATCCCTACCTTTTCTTTTATCTTTGTCCCCTTCTCCTTCTCTGTTGGGAAAGACAGATTTCCATATGCAACTGAACGTGTAAGTGATTTCCTCTTTGAGCCAATTCCAGTGAGAATGAGGTTCAAGTGTTGCTTCCCTCTCCATTTTCCCTTTGACTGTAAAAGCTCTTCCTTGCACTTCTCTTATGTGAGATAATTTTTCCATCCTTCCTTTCCCTTCCCCCTTTTCTCAGTGCATCCCTCTTTCTCAGCCCTTAGTTTTTTTTTTGAGATCATCGCATCAAAGTCAACTCACATCCATGCCCTCTGTCTATGTAGACTCCTTATAATTGCCCTAATAATGATAAAGTTCTTAGGAGTTACAAGTATCAGCTTCTCATACAGTAATGTAAGCAGTTTAACCTAATTGAGTTCCTTATGATTTTTCTTTCATGTTTACCTTTTTTATGTTTCTTTTGAGTCTTCTGTTTAAATGTCAGAGTTTTCTACTCAATTCTAGTCTTTTCATCAGGAAGGCTTGAAAGTCCTCTTTTTCACTGAATATCCATTCCCCCCCCCCCCAGAAGGATTGTACCAGTTTTGCTGGATAGATTATTCTTGGTTGTAATTCTATTTCCTTTGTCTTCCGGAATATCATATTCCAACTTCTCTACTTCTTTAATGTGTTGCTAAATCTTGTATGATCTTGACTGCGGATCCACAATGTTTGAATTGTTTCCTTCTGGCTGCTTGCAATATTTTCTCCTTGACCTAGGAGCTCTTGAATTTGACTATAATATTCTTGGGAGTTTTCATTTTTGGATCTCTTTTAGGAGGTGATCAGTGGATTCTTTCAATTTCTGTTTTACAGTCTGGCTACAGGATATCAGGGCACTTTTCTTTGATAATTTCTTGAAAGTTATTGTCTAGACTCTTTTTTTGATTACGGCTTTCAGGTAGTCCAATAATTTTTAAATTATCTCTCCTTGATCTATTTTCCAGGTCACTTGTTTTTTTCCCAATGATATATTTCACATTTTCTTCTATTTTTTTTCATTCTTTTGACTTTGTTTTATTGTTTCTTGAAGCCTCAGTCATTAGCTTCCATTTGCCCAATCCTAATTTTTAAGGAATTATTTTCTTTAGTAAGCTTTTGGGCCTCTTTTTCCATTTGGCCAATTCTGCTTTTTAAAGAGTTCTCTTCAGTTGAATTTTGTGCCTACTTTACTATTTGGTTGGTTTTGATTTTTAAGTGGATATTTTCTTCTGATTTTTTGTGCCTTTTTTATCAAGCCATTGACTCTTTTCATAATTTTCTTGCATCACTTTCATTTATTTTCCCAATTTTCCTCTACCTCTCTTATTTGAATTTTAAAATCTTTTTGAATTCTTCCAGAAATTCTTGTTGGACTTGTGTCCAATTCACATTTTTATTTGAGGCTTTGCTTATAGCTATTTTGAAATCATTGTTTTCTGAGTTTGTATCTTGATCTTCCTTATCATAGATTTTTATCATCAGGTTCTTTTTTTTTTTTTTTGGCTTGTTTGCTCATTTTTTTCAGCCTATTTCTTGACTTTGAACTTTATGTTAAAGTTTGGCTCTGCTCTCAGGGTGGGGAGGCACTGTACCTGTAGCAACATTCAGGTTTTTTTTTTTTTTTGCTGCTCTTTTCAGAGCTAGTTCTGGGAGTCTGTAAGTTTTCAATGCTTCTAAGGTAGCATGATCCAAAGAGAGATGTGGTCATTACTCTCCTGCCCTATGCTCTGGTCTTTACTTAGGAAAAGACCTTGTTCTCCTACAGCCATAAGTGATATCACTCTTTTGGGTCCTGAAATTGAGATTAAGGCCCTTTCTGTCCTATAGCTGCAAGTGCTGGTGCTCCTTTCTGCCCTGGAAATGAGACCAGGGCCCCTGTGAACAACGACTAGGGCCCTTGCTCTCCTGTGGCTGCAACACTAGTGTTCCTCTTCTCCCAAGAACTGTGCCTTGGAACTATGAATAGGCAATGCAATAGGATCCTACACCCAGTTCCAGCAAAATCTCTTTCTGACCAGTTGCCCGACTCCCAACTCCTGAAGCTGCTGCTTAAGCTGGTGTAGCTGCTTCCAAGGCCTGCCACTGGGGACATGTGCTGAAGTCCTGGTCAGCCTCCTATATTTTGGACCTCTCCTGCTGACCTAGTTGTCTTGGCTGGAAAAATGTGTCAATCTAACCTTTCTTTGGCTCTGCTGCTCCAGAATTTGATTTGAGGTGTTATTTTAAGTGGTTTGGAGGAGAATGTTGGGAGAGTTGAGCTGAGTGGTTGTCTGTATGCTGTCATCTTGGTTCTACCTCCTGAACCATTTCTTTATTTTAGGATCACAGATATGGACCTCAGAGGCCTTCTAGTCCAACCCCCTCTTTTTGCCAATGAGGAAATTAAGACCAAGAGAGGTTAATTGATTTGCCCAGGGTCCCAAAGGCACTGAGTGCCACAGCTGGGATTCAAATGCAGATTTCCTGACTCCAAATGCAGGGTTTTTTTCCATTTAACCATTTTACCAGACAACTCTGCTCAGCTCATACAGTGGTAAAGCTTCAAGATGATCATATATATTTATATGTATTAAATAGCCATTAAACACAAGGTAGAGATCATTACTCTCAGAGATTTTTTAAATGGGGGAAGGACAGGATCAGAATTAGGAAGTACAGTGAAGGTTGGGTCAGGCTCAGGAGACATTAGAAACAAAGTAAATTTGCTTGGAGGCTTTGTGTTAATTTAGACTGTGACAGAACCTTACCTGGGTATAAGAAGGATTGATGCTGGATCCAGCTGCTCCATGAAACAAATAGATGGCTCCATGGTTTTCTTCCTCTCCTGGTGCCCCCACAGCCACGTCTGTTAGCTTATCCCCATTAATGTCCCCCAGCACAGCCAAGGCTGCCCCAAAACGGCCAAAGGGGTGTCCTTGCTGTCCCTTAAGAATGGTGTTACACTGCCACTTGGCATTCTGAAAAATGAAGGTTGTGATAGGTTTGAAAATCCAAGCAACCCTTCCAATTTTGTACCAGATTTTCACCCTATAAAATCATAGAATCCTAGAACCAGAAGGAACACCAGAGGCTGCTTAGTCTGACCTGGATCTAAGAATCCCCCCGCTTCAACATATCCAACAAGTGTTCATATAGCTTTTGCTTGGAGATCAATAGTAAGTGGGTACCCACTACCTCCAGAGGCAGCCCATTCCACACAGACCATTCTAATTGTTAGATAACCTCCTGAATCTTCTATCCATTTTCCCTTATTTTGCCCTCTGGCACTAAGCAGAACAAAATCCAACCCCTTTTCCACATGATGGACCTTAAATATTTGAAAATAGCTACCACATTGTCCCTCTCTCCTCTTCCCTCTCCTCTTCTCTGGTCTAAACATTCATTCAACTCCTAAGGGATGATTATGAGCTTTTTGCCATTCTACTACTGGATCTCTCCAGTTTATCAGTGTCCTTTCTAAAATACTGAACAAAATACTCTAGATATGGCCTGGCTAGAGCATGGGAATAGGAATGTATAATGGGAATATGATTTCCTTTATTTTGGACACCATCCTTTTCTTAATACAGTATAAAGTCATGTTAGTTTTATTTATTTTGTTTTTTGGCTCCTTATTATACTCATATCAAGCTGGCAATCCACTAAACTCTTAGACTTTCTCCATTTCGTACTTTTGAGATTGAAGTGCGTGTGTGTGTGCGTGTGCGCGCGTGTGTGTGTGCATGCATGTGTGTGTGTATACCACTATATTTATGCCTATTAACTTCTATTGTGTTAGTTTTGTCCCAGTGTTTTAGCCTATGGAGATCTTTTGGGATCTTGGTTCTGCCATCCAACATGATGGTTCATCACTC
Organism: Phalanger gymnotis; assembly: GCA_028646595.1. NCBI lineage: Eukaryota > Metazoa > Chordata > Mammalia > Diprotodontia > Phalangeridae > Phalanger > Phalanger gymnotis. The sequence continues at coordinate 1,713 of JAQQSZ010012565.1, read as the reverse complement.
AGTCCAATGTTCCAACCTGTCAAGAAATTTTTGTATATCAACTTTGTTCTCTAGGGTTATTAACTATCCCTCCAATCTTTGTGTTATTTGTCACTCTGCTAAGCATGATATCTATGACATTCTATGCTGATACAGTTAGCTCTCTCTCTCAGCTATGCATCATCTGTCATTTTCATGAACATGACCTCTATGCCTTCATACTGCTAGAGAGGCCTGAAATCAGGAGAGTTTGAATTCACATCCATCCTCAGATACTTACTAACTGTGTAACATTGGACAAGTCACTTAACCTCTGATTTACCACAGTTTCTTTATAAAATTGGGATAATAATAGTATCTACCTCCCAGAATTGTTGTGAAGATAAAATGAGCTATTTGTAAAGTATTTAGCATAGCATCTGGCACATAGTAGGTCATTTCAGGTTGTCATTGACTCATTAATGATTACTCTGGTTCCAGCAATTCAACCAGTTTCAAGTTTAGTGAATTGAACTATCCTGCTGTCATCTAGCCCACGTCTTTCTACTATTTTCCACAAAAATGGCATGAGATAATTTGTTCGATGCTTTGTTGAAGCCAAAGTAAATAGCATCCCCTTCATCCAAAAGTCTAGTAGCACTGTTCATAGAAGGAAATGGGATTAATCTGTGATGAAACCACGTGAGTTCTTTGTGGTCGCCACTTCCTTTTCTAGAAAGTTCCTATTCATCTCTTTATTAATTCATTCTAGAATTTTGACAGTAATTGAAGTCAGATTCACTGGTCTATAATTTGCAGACTTCCCTCTCCTCTTTCAAAAATAAGGGTATTTGTCCTCTTCCAGTCTATGGAGCCTCTCTTATTTTCCATCATTTAAAAAAAAAAACATTAATAGTAAGGTCACCCAGTAGGAGGTGGAGGAAAGAAAAATAGAAAGTTAACAAACATACATTAACGAAACAGAAAAGAAAGCATTTGTGAATATGCATTTTAAAGATTGAAAAGCCAACAAATAAACAAACCTAAAATAGGCATGAAAGGAGATATTAAAAATTAGAAGAGAAACATTTAGTTGGAAGCAAAAACCATTGAAATGATAAATAAAACTAAAACCTGGTTCTTTGAAATTGATAAACATTTAGCTAATTTGATTAAAAGAAAGCAGAAAACCAAATCAATAAAATAGAAAATGAGCAAGGTAAAATCACAAAAGCAGTAGAAATTATAAAAGAATGATCAGAATCTGTCATGCACAGTTATATGATGCCAAAACTGTTAACAAAAACTGAGCACAAAAGAAATAGAGAAATAACTTTAAAAATATGAAATACCTAAATTAGCAGAAGACTAGATATAGATTTTAACCCACTCTCAGAAACAGAACTAGATCTAGCTGTAAGGGAACTATCAAAGAAATCTTAGCTACTTTTGCTTCATATCAACAGCTAATTCTTACACTGCATCCAGGGTCTCCTAATGCATCCTGGGCCATCTCCAGTTGTCCTGGTGAATATCAGGCCACTGGACCCAGATGGCTCTGGAGGAGAAAGTGAGGCTGGTGACCTTGCACAACCCTCCCTCACTCAAATCAAAGTCAACTGCAAGCCATGTCATCATTTCTCTGATGTCATGGTCCTTTTTTGAGAATGACAACAACAATTCTTACACTGGAATGTAACCTGCCTGAGCCTGATATCTCAAACGCATTCAGATCAGCTAAGTATTCTTTTTTTT
>JAQQSZ010012564.1:0-11978 GCA_028646595.1 Phalanger gymnotis | reverse complement strand
CTTTTTATGTCATGGACCCCTTAGATGTCCCCACAGGCTGATGAAACCTATGGACCCCTACTCAAAATAATAGGCTTTAAAAATGTCACAATTGAATAAAATGCTAAATTTCAGTTAGGGGTTAGTGAAATTAAAGATGTCTTTTTCCCATTCAGCTTCATAGGTCCCCCTCATGTCTATCTGTGATCTATATCATAAGAACCCTTGCTCAAGGGAAAGCACAATCTATGATATATCCTGTGCCACACTCATCAGTCTCTGCAAAAGGAAGAAGTATCACATACAATGGATAATTATGAATCAGTTTTGAATGACACCATTTTTAAAAGAATTTTAAAAGTATCACAGGTACAATAAATGTACTAAGTACAAAGCATATATCCATAGCATATCTTCCTGTCAATCTTCCCAAAAGGCAGTGGAAAGGTATATGCTAGGTATAAGTAGGCTGCAACCTATTACCAACTTCAAAAGAAGTGGCATAAAAGATGCCATCTGAGAAATGTATGCCCAGAGACAAAGTAGGCCAACCACATGGAGAGAGCAAAGGATCGATAGTAAATGATAGCCCATATCCTCCACTAATCACACAATGTTGAGAGATGTGGAAGAAGCCCCTAGCATACTGAGTGCATCTCCTGTGGAGAATTTACAGGAGCACATGGACAAGAGTAGTATGGGAAGCGACTTCTTATAGTACAGATGAATTTTGATTTGTACCTTTGGAAGGAGTGCTCATATTGATGAAATCATAGACCTATCAAAGTAGAGAGAACTATAGTCTCTCCAAAGTACAGAAACAAGTTGTTTCAAAGTTGAGATGATTAAAGACATTTTAATACCTTTACGCATTCGTGTGTACCATAGTACTATAGAACTGTGTGGCATCCTAGGATCATAGTTTAAGAACTAGAAGGCACCGCCAAGGCCAGCTTGTCCAACTCCTTCATGTAACCTATGAAGAAACTGAAGTCCAAGGAGGATATATGCCTTGCTCAAGGTCACAGATAGAATAGGAAACATAATAGATTAGAATAATCAATATAGTTTGCTAAGGCCTTCAGATGGAGAGTGACTTTTCTGTTTCTTTTTATATCCCTTAACAGTACATGCCACAAGTTTCTTCACACAACAGGGGCTCAATCAATGCTCAGGGATCACTTTTTGAATGTATTCCCTTGCACATTAGGAAAATTGTACAGCAGTTCTGATAAACTATTTAAAGCATTTTTTTTAAAAAAATCTAATACTTGCTGCTTCTTTTTTACATCATAGTCATTTCTGGGTATGCTCATTCGTCGAACCCTCCCTTGTTACAAAGAAAAAAGCAATACCAATTGATGTAGCAAATATGACTAAAAGCATATGCACCATTCCATAATTATAGTTTCTTACCTCTCCACAGAGAAAAGAAAGGCATATTTCCTCAGCTCCGTTTGGTACTGACTAAAACTGTTTTTTTTTAATGACATGTGGTGTGGCTTTGTTTTGTTATTCATTTCATTTGCTTTGCTGTAGCCATTTTGTATAATGTTTTCCTTCCCCTACCAATTTCACTAAGCATTAGTTCAGACAATTCTTCCTATGCTTCCCTGAAATTGTTATATTTATTTCCCCTTAAGTCATATGAATACTCCATTCATGTACAAGAATGTGTCTAATTACTTCATAATTGAAGGATTTATGTTGTTTCTAGTTTAAAATAGTCTTCATTTAGTCAGTCTGGAAAGATTCTGTCTTTGCCTTTCTACATGGAGCCATGCTCTCTCTCTCTCTCTCTCTCTCTCTCTCTCTCTCTCTCTCTCTCTCTCTCTCCCTCTTTCTCTCCTCCACTACCACTCACCCCCATTGGTAGTGTAGTAGTCAATCCTCTAGGACTTGAAATCTACTTGAGAGATTCTAAAAGACAGAAAAGCAAAAAAAATTGCCTCCCTTTAAATTGCCATCGTTCTATGCATCTTTACATTTCTCAAATAATCCTTATTGTTCTAGATTTGCCTAGTTGTTAGTAAATTTCCCCCACACTGGGCCTGACAGACCACTTTGTGCCTTTCTAATTTATTTGCCATAAATTATGATTATTTGTGTCTTTATCATATCTTCCTACTTGAAAGTAAGTTCTATGAGGGCAAGGACCACATCTAATTTACACTTTCTGTCTCTACCCTGAACCACTGTTTACATTTGACAAAGATTTCTTGGGTTGAATGGCTAGCTAACATTATGACCAAAAGTCCAGAATAGGTTTTTACATAGGAAAATTTTAAATTGCTTCCTTTCCTGAAACCAGCTGATAGGTGCTTTCTTAACGTTTTATTTTATTTCATTAGAATTAAACCACCTACCTTCAATAGTCACAGCTTAGGAAGTCACTCTTTTTTTTTTGTTTTTTTGGAGGGGAGAAGGCAGGGCAATTGGGGTTAAGTGACTTGCCCAAAATCACATAGCTAGTAAGTTCTCAAGTGTCTGAGATCAGATTTGAGCTCAGGTCCTCCTGACTCTAGGGCTGGTGCTCTACTCACTGTGCCACCTAGCTGCCCTGGAAATCACTCTTAACAACACTTGGCATAATTTACTAGCTGTGTGACCCTACACAAATAACTTATTCTCTTTCTAAGCTTCAGTTTTTTTATCTCTAAAATAAGATAATGTGTTTAAATACCTTTGTAAATCCTAAAGCATCATATAAATGTTGGCCATTTTTATTCGTTATTATCATTATCATTTCTCTCATTTGTAGATATAAATACAAATTACTTATAATTGTAAAGACTGTTTTAAAAATGTTATCAACCACTTCACAAATGAATGAAATGGATCTCTAGTACAGAGTGTCCTGAGTTAATATTGACACAGTTTTACTGTATCTGTCTATCTGATTGCTTCTTCTTAAAATCAATTCTTAAGTTCCTTTTGCATAGAAGAATATAATTAGGCCTGAACAAATGGAGGAATGCAAAGTTTATGTGATTAAAATTTTGAGGCTTTTAATTGTGTTTCTATATTTCAAAAAGGCAAATCATTTTCATTAATGCCACAAGGAGAAAAATTAACACCGTTATCTTAGAAAACCCCATGTTCTCCATCCAACCAACCACTTTACATATGCAGCTGAAGACTATGAAAACATATTTAACCTTCAAAGTGGAAGATGGCCCACCTTACGTTTCTTGAATATAAGAAGACATTTAGGGGAAAACAGAATGTATTCAGAATAGGAGATCTGGAAGGAAAGAAGCTTTGTGGGTATTTCTTCAATTGTGACAGGTGCTCAGTCATGTGCCTTATTTCTATAGCCACTCATGAATCTTTTAGCCAGTCTAACCCCAGAAATTGTACTACATCTTCCCAGCAATTTTCAAGTTAGAGGAAGTGATCACTTAAGGAAACTCACTTTTCATTGCATCTCCTACCAAGGAGATACATTTAAAAATCTGTTTTGATATGCTATTTGATTTGTTATATTTTAAAACATAAATTGAAGATAGTGTTTTAGAATCTAAATACTCAATATTGGGTATCAAATAATGTTCTTATTTTATTTGGTGAATTTTTTTCTGTGCTGTTTTTCCTTCTGGGATTCTTCTTTCTTGTTTAAATTTCACAGAGCACTCTTCCTTCATATTTGAAAAGTCCTTTGGTCTCTTGCATAAACACAGCTAATAAAATAGAAGTTCTCAGATGCTACTATCAAGGAGGCATTTCTGACCTCAATACATAGTAACATCACTATACAAGCCCTTTGGCATATTCTGTGCCTTAAGATCTTCATCGGCTTATATGTCTTCTACTCAAGAAAATCCTTAGGGCACACACAATAGGAATACAAACACAAGCACTGAGGGATAGCACCCAGATAACTAGACTTCCCAAAGCTTCAGAACTCTTCTATAATCTGCTCTCTTGCCTGGCCTTCTTGCTTTCTCAGGATTAGATAGAGATAGGCTTGATACAGTTAGCTTCATAAGTGGAGAGAAGATGGTACTACCATCAGGATTATTGTTAATAGCTGTTGCCTTTCTGTTCTGCCAATCAATTACTTTACCTTCCTGGATGTGGTAACATCCAAATTCCGTTATTTGGGGAGCATTAAACAAAAGGTCTGAGAAGAGAATCTGGCAATCCTTTTTCTACTGCCAGTCACCAACCCAAGCCACTCGGAAGTACACCCTTGATATAGCCAACGGTCTATTCTGTCATCCTAGTTGACCTCACTGCCTCCAGTCTTATAGTCAATCTATTCTACATACAGATATAAACATGAAATTTTTCTGAAGCTTGATAATTCCTCTGCTCAAAAATTGTCATAAGTTCCATTTATCTCTTTCAACAAATCCAGTCTTTTGTTTCATAATTTCTACTTCACAAACTTGCCTACTTGTGAAAACTTTTTCTCTATAAATAAGCTATACAAAAATAATATATTGCTTGTTATGACAACTGAGGCTATGCTATATCATTTTGTTTCTCTAATTCTCTTCCTCTCTTTTTCTGCTTAGAATCAGAACTTTGCTTAGTGAGCAGAAATACCTTACCCATATTCTGTCTCCAGCAGATGCATGAAAGTACTGCTCAAAATTACAGGACCCATGAAACTTTTCTCATTAACATGGGACCATCCCCCCAAATTTTATTCACTATGGTGGAGAGTGTTTAACTACATTAAAGAAAATAATAGGCATAAGTGAGAGAGTTAGTCTTTAAGAGACCTAATAACAGAAAAGAGATCTAATAACAAGGTGTTTAACTATAAAAATGTGGCAAGTCCAGGTGATCCCTTCATGATGTTTGAATAAGTCCCTTGGGTGAATGAGGAGGGCAATTGCCAGAGGATGAAGAATGATAAGTTGCCCCTCTAGATAACCTTGAAAAATCAGTGGAGTTAATCCAGGAGATTTTCAAAAAAGAAACCAACTCCTGATTGCATGTGGAGAAGATGCATAGAACTAAAGAAAAAGAAGCCTTGAGAAGCTGTGCAGAGTTGGGAAACAGGAAACATGGAAAGACAGAGCCTTAAAAGGATCAGGGCCAGCAGTCCAGAAGTGAGAGTTAATGAGCTGATAGGTAAGAGTAAATACTCTCTTGGGATAGATGCTCTCTTGCTTTAGGTCCTCCAGAATATTAAGAACCAAAGCAATAATCACATATCCCCTTTCTTGGCTTTTTCTCCATTGTGGAAGCCTGAAGTCTTTTCTTTTGGACATGGGGAATTTTGTGGACCTTTCTTTGTTTTAAATATGCACTTTTTATTCATCTTCTATGTTAAACACGTCTTTGCTAGTCTGGATTTACCTATTGGAAATAAAGAGGCAATTAAGTACCCCCAAAGAAGAGAGAGAAATAGGTCAAAAGTTAGGGTGTTTTGCCAGAGGTCCAACTCTATTTGGGGGCTTGAAGCTTTTAAAAAATGGAATTATGGATCTTTTGATAAAACTACTCAGGACAGAAGAGGAGTACCTTGAAAACTGAAAATTTGAGAATGACTTACATAGTATAAGGATTTATTGATCTTCATAAATTTGATAGAATTTGGTAATAAAATTATACAAATCAAGGTTAATTTTTGTTAGAATATTTTACTTTTTAGTATTACATCTGTGACTTACTAAATTTCCCTCCTTCAGATTATAATTATTCATCCACTTCTTTTAAGTTCTTAGTTTGATTGACATATCATCAAGTATAATAATTTTTTAAAATTTTCTTCAATTCCTCTTGTTTTGTGAATTAACTATGCTATTTTTTTGTCAAATGGTTTTCTCTTTCTAAAAATCAAATTACTTAATGGTTTATCCACTTTTTACCCATTTAAAAATTTCTGTTTTGCTTGATAGCACAATAAAATGTTTAATTTCACTTTTATGTATTTCTCCTTTGATTTTTAAAATGATTTCTTATATTATATCAGAGAATGTTAACTTGTGAATTATTTACTTTCTTTTTGAGTGTTCAAATCATTGAAGTTTCATAATTTTTGTTAATGTTTTCAGAAAAAGAACTGTTTTTAAAAGGACATATACTTTGATATATGATTCCTTCTATCCATAATTATTTTATACATTTCTAGAAAAAAGCAATCAGAAAAGAGAAATAGACTGAGGGAATAAATATGAAGTAATGAAGTAAAATTATCTCTCCTTGAAAATGTTATGATGGTTTACTTAGGAAACCCTAAAGAATCAATAGATTAATTTTTAAAAATCACTTTCACAAAGCACCAAGTACAAGTAATTCCAAAAAATATCACTAGAACATTAGTATCTTAGTAATAAAAATTAGGAGAAAAAGGCAAAAAGAGAAACTACATTCAAATAATTATTAAATGCATGAATATTTGAGTTAAACTGCTAAATGATATACTGTAGTTATATAAACAAAACTGCAGAACCATCCTTTCTGAAGTAAAGGTAAAATAATGAAAAATATTAAATATTCATATTTAGACAATTCCTATATAAAAATGTGGCACGAATTCCTAAAACAATTTACAGATACACTGATTTACCAGTCAAACTATCCAACACAGGAGGTCCACCCAATATGTTTGAGGTCTTTTTCTCTTAAAATTATGCAAATACCAGTGGAATACAGGTATTTTCCATCATCTATCTCTCAATCTCACTTAGTGATTATGCCATCATTTTTTTTGTTTGGACATTTTTGGTGGTATCCTTTAAACTAGACAAAATAATAAAATTCATATAGAAGAACAAATGCTCGAGAGTTTCAGGGGAAATGTTGAAAAAAAGGAATGAAAGTGGATTTGCGTTAGCATACCTCAACCTATAAATTATTCATAGAAACTTTATTGTATTAAGAGAAATACAGAGATAAATTATATGTCCATAATTGATGAGTGGTAGAACTAATTCTAGTATATGGCTGTAATTGATCCAAATTATGCTATATGAAATTAACGATATAAAGAAATCAGAGAAACATGGAAAAAATGCATGAACTAAGAGTGAAGTAAGAACCAGAAGAATAATGTAAGCAATGACTCTAATAATGGAAACAAAAAGGAGGCAGTTATAATGAGCAATCTCATTCTTGTAGAAGAGTAGAAAAGTAGGAAACTACGTTTGCAGAATGTTATATATGTTGTCAGATGTAGTAAATGTGTCTGTTAATTTTGCTTAATAAGTTTTTGTTATTATTGTTATTACAATCTAGAGTTCTATGGGATTTGGTATACACTGGGTAATTACAGTTGTATAAATACAAAAGAAGTCAATTAAACTTGAGAAGGGGGACAAATGGTAAAGTTTAGGAGTAGAACATTACCTTAGAGCTATTAGTTCCAATTACTGTATTAAATATTTTTACTTAACTATTTTTAAGAGAGAGTTTCTTGCCAATGGGACATTATATTTTGTGTTGAAAAGATTATTGTGGCAAAACAGAATATGTTGATTTTAGTCAAGCTTTGGGGTTAGAAGCAAACCGTATGGAGCAAAAACATAAGAAAATGCTGGAAGAAGGAAGGAAATTCTAGGAAGTAAGAAAATTCTAGAAATAATAATACACAACTCTTTCTAAATATTGGCAGTGAAAGGGAGAGGGGGTATTGGTTGATGTCCCATTCCATTTTAGTTGTTTGGAGATTGAAGAGCAGTTTCACAAAAAATCAGACTGACCAGTAAATGCTTCAAACATTAGACTTTTTATAGTACAATTTAAGTTACTGAAGGGAAGGCTGGAGATTTGTCCATACAAACCCCAGTTGGAATCAGAGGGGCATAGACAAGAGAAAAATATAACCAGAGTCACAATTGAATCTCATTTTTTATTCATGATTCATATTTTCAAACATACTTTTTTCTTATCCTTCTTTATGCCCACTTCCATATTGCAGTCATCCACTATTACTGTACATATGTATTGATTTAATTTGAAGGATTTTGAATCCTTAGTGGAAAGTATCTCCTTATCATCTGCCATAAACTATAATCCTCTTCATGGTGGTGCTTTTGGAAATACCATGAACACTGTAAGATGATATGGCCAAGTGCCTGTAATGGCAAGCAAAATGGGACTTTTTGTTGCCTTTTGTTTTGGAGTGCTTCTCAGCACTGAAGCAATCAAGTGCCTTTGATTGAGTCTTGCCTTGGTTTGTAGGAAGGCCCACACTCTTTTGCTAATTAGGTCAGGAGAGGTGTGAAACCCTGGAGAGGTGTGGAAACCCTTCAAGAGGTGTGAAATCCTTGAGAGGTATGAAGCTCTCTGACCCTGAAAAAGGGTATATATACTTTGAGGTTAGCATTTTGGAGGGGGGGACTCACTAATTGGAAGAGTGTTGGTGTGGAGACTCTGGGTAGCTGCTAAGGAGCCACCAGGCTTTGAAAACCCAGATGTTGGTGCATCTCTCTCTGGTAACTATGTATGTATAGCCTTGGTCAGACAGCTAGAAGCCTGTCTGTTGATTTGTGTTATTTGCTCTGTTTATATTTTCTCTGTTTGTAATTTCTGTTTGTATTTGCTCTGAAGTTCAGGGTGTTGACTTTTCCCCCTGAACTAAGTGAATGATATATTTATGTTTGATTAAAGTGAGATTGTAAACCCCTTTAAGTTACTTTCCTTAGAAAAGCAGATCAAAGAACTTGTGCTAGCAGCCCTCCTATGTTCTGGTATTGCTGGTCTTACACCTCCACAGCAGCTGCTAGTAAGTAACATTGTTGTTACACTGTCCCTCATAAGGATGTTCCTTTTTACCTTTGAAAACATGATAAAACCATTTAAATGATGAATGAACAAATAAAATAGTATTTATTAAGTCTCAACTATGTGCCAAACACTGTACTACGTGCCAGGAATCCAAATATGAGCAAGATAGTCCCTGCCCTCAATGACCTTGTATTTGAATAGGGGAAGATGACACAAAGAATGAGTAGATCTGGAAGGGAGGGAACACAGTAACATGCTTTAGAGAGGGCCCAGAAACTGATGTGGCAGCTTGATTCCAGGCAAGAATAGGTAAAAGTTCACCTATCAGAATGGGTAGGAGTCCAAATTCCAGTGGGAAGAGGAAAATGTGCTTCCATCACCTCCTTAAATTGCTTTTCCAAGGAGAATTCATGAAACAACCTTCCACTTAAATGTAACCTGCATTTTATTTTTTATTTCATTTATAGTGGAATGCTTTTCAAAAAAATTGTCTGCAAAATGAGAAATATATGCAATTCATCAAATGCATATCTTAAATCATATGCATATTATGGTATCTTCATTTCACTATAACCATAATTTAATACCAGAAGTAAATAAAGTGTATGTATGCATATATATTTTTAAATGATTCATTTTCCCTACTGGTATATTTATCCTTTTGTTCACGGGGTAAGGATTTCATATTTAGAGTACCTATAACAAAATTTATTACACATGGTTTCAAAACAACATGATATATATATATATATATATATATATATATCACCCCATGATTCCTTTTCCTCCACTCAGCTACCATCACTTTGGAGTATAAAGTGTGTTCAGGTAAGACTAGTACCTCTCGTGTGAGGGCTAATGAACCCTTTTCAGGGCTACCTTCTACCTAATTCACCCAAGTCTCACTTGTGGTTCTAAGCATCTGTAGCACGTGCAGTGGCCACATCCTGGTAAACCATTTTAGCAGATAGGCTAAACCATGTTGAGGTTATCTGAGAGGTCTCAAATCCTTCAGCAAGTTAGGGGGGCATCCACCCCAAGCAGGTGAAGACTTCCTCTGGCAGAATGGGTAGACACAATTTGTTCCAACAGCCATAAAGGCAGCTGAAACAGGCACTGTGAAACATAGAGCTTGGTTAGGTATTGAAGATGCTAAAGTTATCCACTGCATCCCAGGACATTGCCAGTCATCTTGATTTTTGTCTTGCCCCTGGACTTTGATGACTCCAGAAGAGAGAGTAAGGCTGATGACTTTGGGAAACTCTGCCTCACTTAAATCCAATTTATGTGTGAATCAAAAGATATCACTCATACTATTTTACCATTTTTGCCTATCTCAAAGTCCCGTGGTGACCGGCAAGTGATGAAGCGGCAGATACATTGGCCACTGTAGTGACAACTCTGCACACAGTTGGCCCAGGCCATGGAGCTGTCTTCTTACTGGACTGAAGCAGCACTGAAATTTGGCAGCCCCTGGGTGTCTGAAGAGCCTTTTGAAAGGGCTATACTGCTCAACTCCTGGCATGAGGTAAGGACTAAAAAAGGTGCCCTAAAAATTGTCTGCTTCACCCAACCTTTGCCTGATTACTGTGACAGGTGGGAATCCCACCCTGAAGTCAAAACACACACACACACACACACACACACACACACACACACACAAAGAATAAAAACTTTTGCAAAAATAATTCCACTCACCATCAGTACATGGAATGTATGCACACTTATGGAAAACATAAAATCCAGTAGACCTGAAAGATGAACAGGTCTTACTGAGAGACAACTCAGCAGATAATGCATCCAAATAGCAGCCCCAAGTGAAACAAGGATGGCAAAGGAAGGCCTGCTTATCAAAGTTGGAGCTGGATACACATTTTTTCACTTTTTTCCTGGAGTAGCAACAGCGAAAGGAAGAACCATGAAGCTGTTGTAGGGTTTGCAATAAAAAATAATCTATTCAAGAAGCTTGTATACCTACCAAAAGGAGAGAATTACAGGCTCATGACAATGTGATTACCACTTGTAGGAAAGTGCCACACCACTATCATCAGTGCATGAACTTCCACCATGAAAAATCCTGATGAGGTCGAAGAAAAAATTTAGGGACACCTGGAGACCCTCATTATCAATGTGCTGAAAGAGGACAAACTTATAATTCTGGCTGACTTTAATGCAAGAATAAGCACAGACTACCAGAAATGGCAGGGAATCCTTGGAAGGAATGGAATGAGAAACAGCAACAGCAATGGTCACTTTCTACTAAAGACTTTTGAATCTTATAGCTTTATCACCACCAACACTATCTTCCATTTACCTAAATGCAATAAAACTTCATGGATGTATTCTTGCAGGAAGCATTGGCATTTAATACATTATATCATTGTAAGAAGAAAAGACAGACAAGATGTGAAAGTGACAAAGACAATGTATGGTTCAGAGTGCTGGACTGATCATAGACTTATCCTTTCCAAGCTAAATTTTTGCATTTAACAAAAGCAGCGACCCAAGGCAAGATGACTACCAGAAAGCTTAATGTCAACAAATTGGAGAACTTCTTTAAGTGGGAACAGTTTTTTGCTAACTTGAGGGGAAAACTGAACCAACACACTGTTGGCTCCAGTGGAACAGAAAAGGAGTGGGCAGTTTTCAGAGATTTGGTGTACAGTACTGCATTTACTCATCTAGGCCAAGAGACTTGCTGACATCAAGATTGGTTTGACAAAAATGATGGAGTAATTCAGAAACCACTAAATGAAAAATGGGAATTCCACAGGGTTTGCCAGCAGTATAATTCACCCATCTCTAAGAAGTCAGTGTTTCACTCCAGCAAAAGTAAAGTGCAAGCAAAGCCTAGAGAGATGTGGATTCTTGGCTCAGTAAGAAAGCAGATGAAATTCAGTTTAATGCTGATAGAAACAATCCAAAGTGCTTTAATGTTGCCCTAAAGGCTATTTATGAGCTAAAGACCAATGGTACATCTCAACTTCTCAATGCTGATGCAGCTGCATTGATAGTGATAAGGGAATGATCCTGGAGACATGGGCTGAACTCTTCTGTAATGTTGTTAACAAATCACCATCAATCTATGATGAAGACATTGACCATATACCTCAGATTAAAGTCAATCCTTGTCTAGCTGAACTTCCAACTAAAGAAGAGGTTTTGAATGCCATTTGGCTATTCTTGTGTGTCAAAGTGTTGATTCTATTCCAGGTGAGACAAGGCAGGGGGCCCACTTCTTACGCAAAAGCTGATTAAAATCTTCTGAGTTAGGGGGGCGGAGCCAAGATGGCAACTGGAAAGCAGTAACTGGC
>JAQQSZ010012563.1:0-11979 GCA_028646595.1 Phalanger gymnotis | reverse complement strand
GACATCATATTTCAAGAAAATGTAAAGGAAAATTGCCCCAAAATCCTAGAACCAGAGGGTAAAATAGAAATTGAAAAAAATCCACTGATCATCACCTGAAAGAGAGCTGAAAATGAAATTTCCCAGAAATATGATAGTAGCCAAATTTCAGAGCTTGCAAGTCAAAGAAAAAAATTCCTCAAACAGCCAGAAAGAAACCATTCAAACATCACAGCACCACAGCCAGGATCACAGAAGACTTAATATCGTTCATGTTAAAAGAATAGAAGGCTTGGAGTATTATATTACACAAGGCAAGAGAGTGGGGGTTAAAACCAAGAATAACCCAGCAAAACTGAGTACAATCTTTTAAAGGAAAAAATGGATATTTAATGAAAGAAAAGATTATGAAACATTCCTGGTGAAAAAACTAAAGCTGAATAGAAAATTTTACTTCCAAATAGAAGACTCAAGAGAAATCATAAGGAAATCAATAAAGTTAAACTATTTATGTTTCTATATGAGAAGATGATACAGGTTAACTTCTAAGAACTTTTACCATTTTTAAGGAAGTTAGGAGACTTCTACATAGACAGAAGGGACAGAAGTGAGTTGATTATGTTGGGATTATGTAAAGAAATGGATAGGAGAGAAAGTAGAATAGCCTGGGGGGAAGAAAAAGAGGTAGAAATAGCAAAATTATCTCAGTAAAAAAGACACACAAGAAAGAGTATTTAAAATGGAGGGGGAAATTGATGGGGCAGAAAATTCTTGAGCCTCATTCTCTTGGTTCAAAGAGGGGAAAAAATATATGCATATACACACACTTAATTGGGTATAGAAACTTATGTTACCCAGCAAGGAAGTAGGAGGCAAATGGAGTAAGAGAAAGGAGATGGGAGTGATAAAAAAGAAAGGGTGGATAAATAAAGGCAGTAGAAAAGATAAACAAAAAATAGGAAGGAGGGAAATTCAGTTAATAATTATAACTATGAATGTGAATGAAATGAATTAACGATGAAATGGAAGCAGATAGCAAAATAGATTTTTAAAAAACAGAATTCAGCAATATGTTGTTTATAAGAAACACACTTGAAAAAGAGAGTACACAGAGTTAAAATAAGGGCCTGGAGCAGAATCTCATGTTTCACCTTAAGCAAAATATGCGGGGGTAGCAATTATCATCTTAGACAAAGCAAAAGCAAAAATGTTGGTTGTTCACTCCTTTAGTCAATCTTTCTCAACATCAGGGTCTTTTCCAATGAGTCCTGTCTTCTCATTATGTGGCCAAAATACTTAACCTCCAGCCTCAGTATTTGCTATTCCAATGAGTGGCCTAAATTAACATATTTGTCATTCCAATTAATAGTCTGCATGAATTCCTTTAAGTATTGACTGATTTGATGTCCTTGCTGTCCAAAGGACTCCCAAAAGTCATCTCCAGTACAATTGAAAAGGATCAATTCTGTGATGCTCAGTTTCCTTATTGTCTAAATCTCACAGCCATACATTACTACTGGAAAAACCATAGCTTTTGACAGTTTTTACCTTCATGAATAAGGTGATGTCTCTACTTTTAGTATGCTGACAAGATTTGCCATAGCTTTCCTTCCAAGGAACAAGCATCTTTTAATTTCATGGCTGAAGTTACAGTCTGCAGTGATATTTGAGCCCAAGAACATAAAATTTTACACTGCTTCTACTTCTTCCTCTATTTGCCAAGAATGCATGGAACGAGGCAACAGGATATTAGTTTGTTATTATGAACCTTCAATTCCACTTTTACACTCTCCTCTTCCACCCACAATAAAAGGCTTCTTAATTCTTCACTTTCTGTCATCAAAATGCTAATGTCCGTATATCTGACATTGTTGATATTTCTCCTCACAACCTCAATTCTGGCTTTTTAGTCCTCTAGCCTGGAATTTTGCATGATGTACTCTGCAAATAAGTTAAATAAATATATATAGCCATGTCATATTCTTCTCCCAATCTTAAATCAATCAGTTATTCCATGTATGGTTCTAAGTGTTGCTCCTTGACTTGCGTACAAGTTCCTCAGGAGACAAGTGAGATGATCTGATCCTCATCCCATTTTGTTGTGATCCACACAGTCAATGGGTTTATTGTAATCAATGAAGCAGAAGTAAATGCTTTTCTGGAACTCCTTTGCTTTGTTCATAAAATAATATTGATAATTGTAAGAAAAATGAAATTATTTTCCCATTTTAAAGTATCTGAAAAATTTTATAAGACAGATTTCATTTGACAATTTAGACTCTTGTGTTTCACAGATACGAATAATGTTGTCAGAAGAAACCTAGAAACCATTATCATGGAACACATAGGGAAACAGATAGTATTTTCCCCATGAAGAAAAGGAAAAAATTAATTTAGGTAATGAAAAGCTATCAAAGAAGATGATGAAAGAAAATTCTGTTTGGATATATGAATGTTGGCATAATACAAACAAATGGTTCCTGGCTAGGAAAAAAGTGACCCTATTGAGAGTTCATAAAATATGTATGTGTGTATGTATATGTGTGTACATATAATATATATATATATATACACACACACATATATATGCATAGTGCATAGTGATTAAAGGGGCTCTAAAAATGTTTAAAGATAGAAAATTTCCTATTCACATCCACCAAGATAAATAGATAAGACACCAAGCTATAGTGGAGATAAAATAAAGGACAGCAGTTGAGAATCCAAGAAGATCACAATACAAGTTCAAAGAAAGAACCAGAAATAAAATTAATGGGCTAAAAATCCATATAAAATGTCCAAATTTAAGTAACAAATTGGAGGAATTAGAGGTCATGATTCAAAAAGCAAACTTGACCTCATATCGCTGAATCTCTGTTTCATGAAACTCATGACTGAAATATCACTATCAATGGGACTATTTTAATTAAAAGTAGCAGGACAGCTTTAAAACAAGATGGAGTATGGATAAGTAGGATTATTATTTAAGAAGCTATATTCATGTGATAAATCCTAGAAACATTAGTACAGGAATGGTGAAGTACTTTAAAGTGAAGATCAATGGAGGTACTAATAGCAAATGTATGTAAAGTATAGTACAAAAGACTAAAATATAAAGAAAAAAGCAATAGTAAATTCAGGAAAATGGTCAGAAACCTGGCAAAAAGAAATGAAATGATAGTGATGGGAAGACCAAGTATTAATAAACTTGCTACAGCATTCTCTCTCTCTCTCTCTCTCTCTCTCTCTCTCTCTCTCTCTCTCTCTCTCTCAAAAACAGAAAATTGAATAACTTCATGACTTCTTTTTACATTTCAATAAATGCCTATTGTGAGTCAGGCATGTGCTAGGCTTTTGAAACAGAGAGACAACACCATTTTGGCCAAAGTGTTAAATGATGGCCCCTGTCTTACAACAAATGGAAAGTTATAAAAGCTAAGGGTTGTTTTCAGGAATGTTGATTTTCCCAAGAGTTGCAAAGGCATACATCTTGTTATTGGATTGGTTTGTTATTGGGGGTACGGGTGTTATATTAATTGAAATTTCATTGTATGATATGAAACTTTTTCAGGATAAAAAATAATTTTAAATGTGATAAAATGTTTACTGGGAAAGTTTACTGTGTTATCAAGATAAGTCATAGAATCTAGGCATCTCAAGAGCCCCTCCGATTCCCAAAGGCCATGCTAGCAAGTGGTAGGTTCTGGGATCTAAGTCATTCAGGGACTCTAAGGCCCATAACATTGAATGACTACAGAAAAAATTGGGAGGTCTCCAGTTCTGTCATCCCCAGAGGATCCCACCAAAAGTAGAGAGCTTAAATCTCAGAAGAAAAATAAATTGGTCTTAGAATATCACAAATATTTCAAGTTAGGAGAAAGAACTGGATGAGAGCCTAAGAAATTTGATTCCTTAAAACAATTTAAATGCTAAGCAGATATCAATGCTTTTTACCTCACTATGCTTACCATGACTGAGAACATGGAGGGAACATATTGGCACCAGAAAACAGAAGAAAGGAAATCAAAAGTTTTGTTAACTGCTCATGTCACCATTGGGTATATAAATATACTTCACTTCTGAAAGTGAACTCCAGGTAAACGTAGAACCTATATCAGATTACATGCTGTCCTGGGGGGCGGGGGGAGGAGAAAGAGGGGGAGAAAATTTGGAACTCAAAAATTTGTGGAACTGAGTGTTGTAACCTGAAAATAAAAAATAAATTAAAAAAAAAGAAAGTGAACTCTATCTCTACATAAGCCTATATATGCCTGAACAGAGAACAGACAGCCTTATCTCAAGCAATGGATTGAGGAAGTGAATGGAATAAGAGGTATAAATTTCCACTTTTTCATATCAAAATACAGATACATCAGTGACGTTGTGACTAAGAACAGAAAAAAAAAAACTAGGACAAACCCAATCTTAAATGTCCAGGAATACCAAAAACTATGTTAGCACAAGCAGAGAGTTTGTGACAACTTGTATCTGCAACTTTAAGCAGGTTATTGGGTATGAAAATCAAGGCCAAATGTAGCAAAAATGAAAGAGAACAAGAAGATTGCTTTGGGTAAGCTCCTACTTCTTTATATTCTTTACTAAGTTTTAGTACTCCCTCTTATCTACCCTTTATGAACCCAAGTCCATCAAATTGCACCCTTGCTACCCAGTGAATATTCACCATAGGCTCAGAGGTATTGAGAGCGTCTTTGTATCGCTTCTTCTGAACGCCATGTGAATGCTTGCCCTGTGTGAGTTCTCCATAAAACAGTCTTTTTAGAAAGCTTGCATTTTGCATTCAAACAATGTGGCCAGCCCATTGGAGTTGCACTCTCTGAAGCAGAGTTTGAATGCTTGGCAGTTTAGTTTGAATAAGGACCTCAGTGTCTGGTACCTTATCCTGCCAGGTGATCTCCAGAATCTTCTTAAGAGAATTCAAATGGAGTGATTCAGTTTCCTAGCATGGTGCTGGTAGACTTTCCAAGTTTCACTAGCATACATCAATGAAGTCAGCACCACAGCTCTGTAGACTTTCAGTTTGGTAGTCAGACTAATACCTCTTCTTTCCTATACTTTCCTTCAGTATACCAAACACTAAGCTAGCTCTGCCAATGCATGTGTAAACCTCATTATCAACGTGTACATTCCTGGAAAGTACACTACCAAGGTAATTGAAATTATCCACAACATTCGAAACTTCTCCGTTTGCTGTAACTGATGGATTCCACATATGGATGGTGTGGTGGTGGCTCATGGAGCACCTGTGTTATCTTGGTGTTAACTGTTAGGCCAAAATTAGCACAAGCAGCAGACCTCTCTTGGGAACTTTGGAATTGACTGTGTGACTTGGGAGACACTGCCACAGGACCGTTCAACTTGGCATGACCACATCAGAGAAGGTACTGTGATCTACGGGTAAAGCATAATTGAAAGAGCTCAAAGGAAATACAAGATGTGCAAATTTAGAATATCCACCCAAATATTCACACATACTATTTGTGACTGACTTGTGGTAGAGCATTCCAAGCTTATTTTGTTCTTTCAGCCACAGTCGGACACAATGAAACTTGACTCTAGGATAGTGATGTCATTTTGGCCATCTTCAAGAATGAAGGACAACAACCATATAGGCTCAGCTCCTCACAGTTGTCACCCTACCCATCCAAACTAACTTTCTTTGTTATGTAGCCAGTTGAAAAATCACATATCCTTTCTCTATAACATTCATTCAAAACACTCTTTCCAGTACCTGCTCTAAACTAGGTGTTAAAATAAGAACCCATCCAACAAAATCACCTTTTAGTGATTAAATTACAGGCATCACAAAACAGTGAAGTTGAATATTTCAGGAACTTTAAGGTTATATTTTGCAGTACAGTGATCTTTCTAATGCCCCTTTTATTTTATGGACTAAGTGCTAACTGAACGGTTAAACAGTAAAAAATCAATCAAAAATATTTATTTAGATCCTAATGTGGGTCAATCACTATACTAGGGTCTAGATATTCAAAGAGAAAAGGCAAAATAGTCCTTAACTTCAGCCTTTTGATGCAATAGAGCAAAGGCACAGAAATGGGAGGTAGAATGCCACATACAAAAAAAGGCAAGAAAGTCATTTTGGTTGTGCATTAGATTAGGTTAAGATAAAGAAGATTAACATGCATTATGGCTGGAAATTAAAGCTTGGGTCCCACTTTCAGAAAGAATTTAAAAATCAAACAGAGTTAATATTTGATTCTATGAAGATTAGTGAAGCCGTCTGTGCTTTAATGAGTAGGTGAGTGAAATTTTCAACATTGTGCTTTAGGAAAATTATTTTGTCATATGTGTGATGGATTGATGAAAGGGGAGAAACTGGGAATAGAGACACTAATCAGAATGACATTGCAATATTGTAGATGAGAAGTGACAAGGCTCTGAATTACAGTGGTGATTGAGTAAATAGAGTGAAAGGGGCAAATGTGGGAGACATGGTGATAGAAAGAATACTATGTGAAAACTGATAGGAAGTAGAGATAAGCAAGAGTGAGGTAGAAAAAAGAGCAGTGAAGTTTTGAATCTAGTGACTGAAAGGATGGTAGTATTATTGAAAGAATAATAAAGGCCAGAAGCCAGGGGCTTTGCAGAATGGAGAAAGTAACTCATCATCATAGGAAACATGAACAAACCTATGGGAAATAATAAGGTCACTAAGAAAAAGCACATAGCGAGGATAGAAGAAAACCTAAAACAGAACCTTGGCATAAACCCAGTGAGAAGGTATGATAGGATAATGTTGAGTCAGAAAAATAAATTAAGAATTAGCAGTCAGGTACATAGGACGACCAAGAGAGATCAGAATAAGAAAATTCCAGAGAGGAAACATTATAAAGCAAGAGAGAGTACTTAACAGTGTCAGATACTACACAGAAATCAAGAAGAACTTGAAAAAATTTCATAAAATCTGCACATTAATAAATTACTGGTGACTTTGAAAAGACAGGTTTAATTGACTCATGAGGCCATATGTCAGACTACGGAAGGCTAACAAAGAGTGAGAGTAAAGGCACAAGAGATTTCATATATGTGTGTGTGTGTGTGTGTGTGTGTGTGTGTGTGTGTGTGTGTGTGTATACATACGTGTATGTGGGGGGAGAGGGAGAGAGAGAGAGAGGGAGGGAGGGAAGGAGGGAGAGAGAGAGAAAGAGAGAGAGATCGCGAGATCACATTTTTCTAGGACTTCCCTGAGCAAAGAAGATAGCTTGTTTTGGATTGTAGGAACTATTTACAGGGTTTTAGAGATAAGCGAAATTTTAGGCAGCAGAAAAGGAAGGAGTAGATAGGGAAAGACTGAATATTAGACATAGAGAAGAATCTAATAATAGAGGAAAAAACTTAGGAAAATGGATGGAATCAAGTGCATACTTGGAGGATTTCACTTTTGTCGAGCAAGGCCATTTTTTTCAATGGGGTGTAGTAGGAAGGCCAAATTTATGATCTCAAAGAGAATCATACATATGTCTGAACGGTTCAGAATCGCAGGATATAAGGAATTCTCTAAGGAGAAGGCAAAAGGACTAAAACATTTATTTAGGCTCCAAAGTAACAGACCCACAAACCAGTCTCCCCATTCTGATACTTTGATCACAAGCTTCCAGGCCCAATAAGTCTGCCTCACAAGAGTAACCAGGAGGCCACAGAAAAGCATGATGGTATGAAACCAAATCATATTCATGCTGGTAAGAAAATTACCCACTGCCCTCAAGTTCTTGCTCTGCACTCCTCGGTCCACACACAGGTCGGCTCTGCTTCCGCAGCTCCTGCTTCAGCTTTGGCTGTAGCTGTCTCTGCTGCCATCGCTGCCACTTCCACCACAATCTCCAAGCTGTGTCCCAGCTAGCTGACTGCTTCCTCTCTCCTTCAGCTCTCAATTGCTGTCACCAACTGCCTCTTAGCTCTGCTCCAACCATTCAGCAAGCTCCTCCCACCACAGGCTTCTATTGGCTCCAGTCCTAGCCACTCCCCCCAGGATCCTGAGAGGCTCACATCCACATAGTTTCCACACTCAACAGGGCTCTGGGCCTGGGCTTAGCACTTAGCAAGGCTCAACGAAATACACTGAATTACTCAAAAAAAACAAAGACCATTTTGATTATCAACACATGGGGACAAACACACCCATTGTGATTTATTGGTCTCATTACACACACACGTACACAAACATAAATATTCTAGTGTACAGATTTTACACGGGACTCATGGATCCCCTTGCTCATTTCATCAAGTTCTTCATGCAGTGCTCTGCACCAGGCCCTATCCACTTTCCACACGTCATCTCCAGGCTAATCTAGTCATGGTTTTGGGAACAATTCTTGAATGAAGTCTTGGGGTGAAGTTGAAGGGCAGGAGGCAAGGGAAGGGGATAGGACCTGCTCTCTCCTTCCTTCAGGTGCCTCCAAAGGGGCTGTCCCTTTTCAATGGCACCTCTAGGGCACTGCAATGAACAGTCCACTCTTTCCTATGGTACAGGTCCCTGAAATAGGTTTTGGCCAAATCTCTCCCTTCTTTTATTCTCTGTTCTTGTCTCATTCTCTCCACCACCATTTCTTCCTCTCTGTGTCTCCCTTTGTCTCTGTCTCTCTCCCCATTTCCTGTAGGGTGAGGGAGGTGAGCCCCTGGTCCTGGGGTATCCTTGGACCCCCCAATCCTCCCCAGGCTTCACAGGAGGCTGGAGCTCTGGTGCAGCTCAGCAGAGGTGCTAGAATCATTGGTAGAAGTGGGGGCAGGCCTCTTGGCCATTTTGAATCTTCATCAGTAAAGCAGGAGGGAATAAGGCAGAATGTCTGTTAGTTATGAGATTGGAAAGAAGGGGGAAATAAGTAGCTCACTAGTAATGGTTTTATTTTCTAAATGAAGTATAATAAATGAAGTCTCCATTTGCACAAATACTTGGGAAGGAAGGTATGGGAGGTATAAGGAAAAAGGAAAAGTTTAGAAGCAGTTAAGGTAAAGAACGGGATAGAAAATCAATGTGAAAGGCACAAAAGGACTGCCCGGCTAAAGTGAGGACCAGTTGCATTTATATGTCATAAATTGGTAGTGAACCCAGTCAACAGAGTTTTCTGACTTTGTAGAGCTCCATCCAACAATACATAAATAAAGGTGGATGGCTTAAGTAACCAGGGGCTGAGGTTTGTCAAGGCCTAATCTATAATAAGACATAGCAGTAAGTGATTCAAGAGGAGAGTTAAATATCCAATTAGGCTGGTTAACTATAGGGACACAGTAAGGGAAGAAAGGAATATTAGACCAAGATTACTGCTAGGCAAATTGTTGAGTGGTGCAGAAACTGGAAGTCCCAAGAAAAATAACGAATAAGCTTGAGAAGAATAATGCATGAGAAAACATGGGTATTTTAGTAAAAGTACAAGACCTTTGGTTGAAATTATACCTCTCGCAATCAGTATTGGTATTCCAAAAGGCTGTTATATTCAGAAAATAGACAATCCCTCTTCCCTGTCCTGCTAATCATTGCCTCTGTGTTGATACTCATAAATACATGGAATATCTCCTCTTGCGCTAGCAAGATAGATAGATAGATAGATAGATAGATAGATAGATAGATAGATAGATAGATGGATAGATAGATAGATAATCATTGCCTCTGTGTTGATGCTCATAAATACATGGAATACCTCCTCTTGCACTAGCAAGATAGATAGATAGATAGATAGATAGATAGATAGATAGATAGATAGATAGATAGACAGACAGATAGATAGATACCACTTGAAATCCCACACAATCTCTAATAACTTTCCTACAAACTCTGTAAAGCATAAAGTCATCCCTTGATCTTGAGAGTCAGAAAAAAGCTTTCTGTCTCACATCTCTCTGAGCTCTTTCTTCAATTCTTATGCATATAGGGCATATGCCCCTTTCACTCTTTTGCATTATACTTATTTGCATATATTTCTCATCACCTGTCAGACTGGAAACAACTTGAGGCCTGCGACTGGAGATGATTTATATTGTTTGAACTCTCCAAGTTTTGAATAGAGGATTGTTCAGTGGAAGAATTTGATAAGTGTTATGGTTGATTCATTCTTAGTAATTCCCTTGCCCAATGACCTCATTTATGTTTATGTATAACTTTTTTGAATTCCATACTTTATTATTTCATATCTTTTAATTTTCAGCATTGATTTCCACAAGATTTTGAGTTACAAATTTTCTCCCCATTTCTACCCTCTCCCCACTCCAAGATGGCATATATTCTGATTGCTCCATTCCCCAGTCAGCCCTCCCTTCTGTCACCTCAGTCCCACAACCCCCTGTCCCTTTTTCCCTTACTTTCATGTAGGGTAAGATGCATTTCTATGCCTCATTGCCTGTATATCTTATTTCCCAGTTGCATGCAAAAATGACTTTTTTCAGCATCTGCTTTCAAAACTTTGAGTTCCAAATTCTCTAACCTCTTCTCTCCCCACACACTCTACCTAAGAAAGTAAGCAATTCAACATAGACCACACATGTATCATTATGCAAAGCACTCACATAGTCATGTTGTGAAAGACTAACTATATTTCTCTCCATCCTATCCTGTCTCCTATTATTCAGTTTTCTCCCTTGACCCTGTCACTTTTCAAAAGTGTTTGCTTTTGATTATTTCTTCCTCCTGTCTGCCCTCCCTTCTAACATCCTCCCTTTTTTATCCCTTCCTCCTACTTTCATGTGGGTAATATATTCAACTGAGTTTGTATGTTATTCTTTCCTCAAGTCAAATCCGATGAGAGCAAGATTCACTCATTCCCCCTCACCTGCCCCCTGTTCCCCTCTAATGAACTGCTTTTTTGCCACTTTTATTTGAGATAATTTACCCTACAACATCTCTCCCTTTCTCCCTCTCTCAATATATTCCTCTCTCACCCCTTAAATTTATTTTATTTTTTTAGATATCATCCCTTCATATTCAACTCATCCTGTGCCCTCTGTCTATATTCCCTTCAACTCCTCTAAAACTGAGAAAGGTCTCATTAATTACACACATCATCTTTCCATGTAGGAATGTAAAAAAACAGTTCAACTTTAGTAAGTCCCATATGAATTCTCTTTTTTGTTCACCTTTTCATGCTTCTCTTGATTCTTGTATTTGAAAGTCAAATTTTCTATTCAGCTCTGGTCTTTTTGCTGAGAAAGCTTGAAAGTCCTCTATTTTATTGAAAATCCATATTTTGCCTTGGAGTATTATACTCAGTTTTACTGGGTAGTTGATTCTCAGTTTTAATCCTAACTCCTTTGACATCTGGAATATCATATCCCTAGCCCTTTGATCTTTTCATGTGGAAGCTGCTAGATCTTGTGTTATCATGATTATGCACCCACAATACTCAAATTGTTTCTTTCTGGCTGCTTGCAGTATTTTCTCCTTGATCTGAGAGCTCTGGAATTCGGCAACAATATTTCTAGGAATTTTATTTTTGGCATGTTTTTCAAGAGGTGATAGATCAATTTCTATTTTACCCTCTGGCTCTAGAATATCAAGGCAATTTTCCTTGATAATTTCTTGAAAGATTGTGTCTAGGCTCTTTTATTGATCATGGCTTTCAGGTAGTCCAATAATTTTTAAATTATGTCTCCTGGATCTTCCAGGTCAGTGATTTTTCCAATGAGATATTTCACATTGTCTTTCATTATTTCATTCCTTTGGTTCTGTTTTATGATGTCTTTATTTCTCATAAAGTCACTAGCTTCCACTTGCTCCAATCTAATTTTTTAAGGTAGTATTTTCTTTAGTGGTCTTTTGGACCTCCTTTTATATTTGGCTAATTCTGCCTTTCAAGGCATTATTCTCCTCCTTGGCTTTTTGGAGCTCTTTTGCCATTTGATTTAGTCTAATTTTTAAGGTATTATTTTCTTCAGTATTTTTTTTTTGGATCTCCTTTGGCAAGTCATTGACTTGTGTTTCATGATTTTCTTGCATCACTCTCATTTCTCTTCCCAATTTTTCCTCTACTTCTCTAA
>JAQQSZ010012562.1:0-11979 GCA_028646595.1 Phalanger gymnotis | reverse complement strand
CCCCCCCCCCCCCCCCCCCCCCCGGTAAAGGAGTTTCTTGCAGGAAGTGAGGAGGAAATTTCTTTCCTCACTCCTTATTGTCCATGTAGGTGTGAAGGGAGAGCTGCTCAACCAGTAGGAGACACTGTACCCAACAGAGAGCAGAGATAAATACAGAGAGTCAGAGACAGAGACAAAAACACAGTCACCCAAGGGAGGAAACAGTTTCAAAGAGCTTGACCACTGGCAGCAGAGAAGGGAGACTATGGAAGGAGCAGAGGGTCCATGAAGATTCTGTGAAGAGGGAAAGGACTTCTAGGCCCTGAAGTACCAAGAGCTTGTCTGTCTTCTCTGTAACACATGTAATCTATACATATATTTCACTAATCCACTGGCTCTTGCATCAGAGAACCTGGGTTCAAATCTTTCCTTTGATACTACCTGCATTACCTAGGGTAAGTCATTTATCTTCCTGGGGATCAATTTATGTTTTGGCAAAATGCAAGAGTTGGGTTAGAAGTCTTCTGAGGTCCTTTCCAGGTCTGTGATTCTATAAAGTGCTATACAAATATAAATTATTAACATTTCACCCATTGTTCCTAGTTCTGTCCTCTGAAGCCAAGCCAAAAACAAAATCTAGTCCCTTTGCCACATGATATCCCTTCAAATACTTGAAGACAGCAATCATATCTTCCTCAGTCTTTCTCTTTTCTTGGCAAAATAACCTTACTTCTTTCAAGCATTCCACCTATGGCATTATATTGAGGCTGATCTCCTCTGGGTGCCCAACAACTTATCTGTTTCCTTCCTAGGAAAGATGCTTCTCAGAATTGAACCCATTACTATCCCAGGTGGCCTTTCTTTTCATTAACCAGTGCCTTATTTTGACAGCTGTTACCTGCTTCACAGGTCAAGGTGCTGCTTAGGTATACATTTCTAACAGGAGGAAGAAGTCTAAGTGATGGATCAAGCTGGTAGTATTTTTGTTGCTTACTATTTTTTTGCATAACTATTACTTATTTTGTACCAAAAATGCAAATGCAACTCCCATTCTGGAACATTCATTTCCTGAGAAGAAACATTTTCATTAAGGATGGTTTATGTTTTATTCTAATTCTTTTTTTTGCTTGCATGTTAAAAGCTAATAGTCTTCTTTGAAGCAGAGCTTCTGGCATTTTAATATGTTTGCATGGTAAAAGTTTGACAAGTCTGTTTTTGTTTTCTGTCCTTATAAATTTTTCAAAGTCATAACCACTACCTGACAGAGAAGCAATGACCTCAGGGTGCAGACTGACACAATTTTTTTTTGATGTGGTAAATGCAGCAATTTATTTTGTAATTTGTATTTTGACTTGTGAAAAAGAAGGGAACAAGCATTTATCGAGTGCCCACAACGTACCAGGTACTGTGCTAACTGCTTTTACACATATTATCTCAATTGATTCTCACAACAATCCTGTGAGGTAGGTACTATTATTATCCTCACTTTACAGCTGAGGAAACTGGGCAAGTGGTTATATGATTTTCCCAGGGTTACATAGCTAGTGTCTGAGGCTGTATTTGAACTCAGTTCTTCCTGACTCTAAGCTCAGTATTCTGTTTACTACATCACCTAGCTGATGCCTGACTATGCATATTTGTTATAAGGGTTTTATTTTTCTTCCTGTTAGATAGAGGCTGCAGTGTGAGGAAAGAGGAGGTGGATTTTCATTAACTGAAAAAATCAAATCCTCATGGAGCCTCTCCCTGGGCGCAGTATCTATGCTGGCTGGGTTACTCAGCTGTCTGCTCCTCACAGTCTAACTCCCTTCTCTGCTGCCAGTGGTCAAGCTCTTTGAAACTGTTTCCTCCCTCTGGTGACTGTGTTTTTGTCTCTGTCTCTGACTCTCTGTATTTATCTCTGCTCTCTCCTGGGTGCAGGGTCTTCTACTGGTTGAGCAGCTGTCCCTTCACACCTACATGGCTAATAGGGAGTGAGGGAAGAAATTTCCTCCTCTCTTCTTGCAAGAACCTCCTTTATTATCAGTAATTTGCTTTCGATGTTTACAACTCCTCAGAGTTTAGCTATATAATGTCCATAGGAGCTTGGTAAATTTGTTTTTCTCAACCAACGAGTTTGTCCCTTAAATTCCATTGGAGAGAGGTGCTCACACTTCATAAAGGAACCAAAGAAGGTACATCTCTACAGGTGATTTAATGTTACACTAATGCCTTCTGATTGTGCTCTGGGTTTTCTGAGATGGTGGGTATACAAGGGATCTTTCTCTTTGTTTCTGATTTGGGGCAGAAGGACCCAGTGGAATCTCAAAGTAGTGTAGAAATTCTAGGCAATTAAAATAAAAAGATAACTCCAAATATCTTTTCAGGATGGTTGGACCAATCCATAACTCCACCAGTTGTTAGTGTCCAGGTCTTTCTGCAGCCCCTCCCAACAGTGATTTTCCATCTCTTGTCATCTCTGAGAAGTTGCTTCCATTGATCTCATAATTGCGAGTCTGTTGGCCTTTTTGTCAGGTGTTCTACTTCTTGACCTCTCTAAAGCATTTGACCTTGTTGATCACTCTTTGCTCCTAAATCTCCTTTCTTCCCTGTGTTTTCAAGATATAGTTCTCTCCTGGTTCTCCTTCTAACTGGCTACCATCTCAGTCTCCTTTGATAGATCATCTATGACTCAACACTTGTTTGAACCTCAGGACTCTATCTTGGATCTTCTTCTAGTCTACCTCTACAATCTCCTTTGATGATCTCATCAGCTCACGAGGGTTCAATTATCATCTCTATGCCGATGATTTCCATATTTGTATGTGTGTATGTGTGCTTTATGTATAGATAGACATGTATGCAAATATGAATCTATATGTATAGAGACATACAGATGTAGATCTCTGATACACACACACATATACATGCACACATGGGTAAATTTGTGTACGTATACATCTAGATATGTGCATATGTTCCTATATGTACACATTTACATGTGTACACATGCATACATATGGCATGTATTACATTTATATGTTCAGTACATATAGGTGTATGTGTATACATATTTATGTACACAATATATACATCTATTTTCTCTCCAGAATTTCAGTCCAGCATTACCCCCATGCTAAGATTACAGTA
The DNA here is from genome assembly GCA_028646595.1 of Phalanger gymnotis. Taxonomy (NCBI): domain Eukaryota; kingdom Metazoa; phylum Chordata; class Mammalia; order Diprotodontia; family Phalangeridae; genus Phalanger; species Phalanger gymnotis. The sequence goes on along the minus strand of JAQQSZ010012562.1, from coordinate 8,871 downwards.
GTTTTTTTTTTCCCACAAATCTGTCTCAGAGTGATTATTAGTACTCCAGCTGCCCAGACTGACCATCATGAGATTACTCCTACTTCCCTTTATCAATAACTATTGATTATGCTTAAATTTTATTTAATAAAAAGATTTCCATTGTAGTTCTTTCCCTATACAATGGTGACTTTGAGAACACTGGACATCTAAGTTCCCACAAAGACCAATCATGGACATAGAAAAGATTCTCAATGAGGTTAGCCCAGGAGCTCAGGAATGCATGTATTTATGTCAGCAAGCATTAAATAAGGGCTTGCTATGTTTGTGGCATTGTGCTAAGCACTGAGTATACAAAAAAATGGTGCAAAAATATGTCTTCTGTCCTAGAGTAATTTATATGTTAATGAAGGAGACAACATGAAAAAAATATACATAGAAGATATATACATTGCAAATAGAAGGTCATCTTAGAGGGAAGACCAATTATTCTCTTTAGTCTTCAAGTACTCTTGAAGAGAGGATGTCTTGCTAGGAATGTACTGGTAAATGTTTAACAACCAGCTCTCTGACAGCAGGGGGAATATGTACACAACATACTTTTAAGGTTAATCAGAATTATCGACATTTTCTTTTTTACTTTCTGAAGTCTAGACCATTAACAAAGTGATAACTCAAGCTCTGATTTATGGCATTTGCCAATTTCTAAAGTACAAATGCTCACACTAAAAATTTAACAATCTATTCTCTGTAAGCTGCCTCAGTTTATGGGTCTTATTGATAGCATGTAACAACAGAAGTGGCACTTTTATCCTATAGAACCAAGAGCAATTCAGTCTGCAACTCTCTTGCTTCTGAAAATTCAGGTGTTCCTCAGTCACACTTGTATTAATGTGAAGAATGCCAGTGGAGTAACAAAAACTCTGCTGGCCTAGAGGAGCATGCTCTTCATCTGGAAGTATCTGAGATAACCTCGTTAATTTTTGGTTAATCAGGCACTTGTTAATCATCTGAAATCTAGCCCTCTATAACTCATCTCCTCCCATAACTCATAGTCTGTATTGCACTGGATTAGACTTGTGAGTTGGATTTTGTTTTCACCTCTTAGTAGCATGGAGATAATGTTTCCCATGTAATTATTCACTTAGAGAGCATTTGTTGCTAAATGTTGGGGAATGGGCAGGAGAGTGCTTACTTCTCTGTTCTTTGGAACTAGCTCCACGAATCTAAAACAAATACTTTAGGTGTGGTCTAACCAAAGCAGATACATCAATACTATTACTTTCCTAGTCCTACCTACTATGTCACTTTTACTAAAACAGATTACATGAGCTTTTTTGGCTACCATAACAAATTGGCATCTAGGTAGTGCAGTGAGTAGAGTGCTGGTCCTAGATTTAAGAAGACCTGAGTTTACATCCAGCCTTAGATATGTATGACCATGGGCAAGTCAGTCACCCTCTGCCTATCTCCATTTTCTCATCTGTAAAAAAGGATAATAGTACCACCTCCCAGAGTTATGAAGATAAAATGAGGTAATATTTGCAGAGCACTCTACAAACCTTAGAGTACTACATCTTCTTCCTCCTCCTCTTTATTATTATTATTATTATTATTATTATTATTATTATTATTATTACTGACTCTTAGAGAGCTTACAGTATGTTAAAATTTCCAAGCCTCTTTCAGTGAAATGCTGTCTAGCCATGCCTCCTTCATCATGTTTTTGTGAAGCAATTTTTCTCTCATTATCCATCTCTGGGTTAAAGTATTGTTCCTAACTCAATGTTTTCAAGTCAAAGTCCTCAAAGATTATAACAAAAATGGTGATGTTGATAATATCGACATAATTAGAGTGCTTCACAACGTAGACATGCTTTTCTCACGACAATCTCATGAGACTCACTTCAGTTTTTAGGAGTGTTCTTCTCATCTCCTGAATTGTGCATCGAGTTCAATGGTACTCAAGTACAATTTGGGGTATTCAGCATCTTTACAGTGCCTACAAGCATCTCTTTCAATCACTCTTACACTTTGTCTTATAGCAAACTCCCAATGTCATTCATTTTGAGCAGAAAGAGCACATTACTTCCATAGGTTAACAGGAACTACACAGTGTCTTCTCAAGAGCTTATAAGATCAAATTCAGGTTCTGAAGCTCTCTGAGCACCCAGTCACACGTGCTTTCCTCTTATTCCTCCCCCTTTCATATTGTCTCATACTTAGTGAAACAGATAGATAGGAAAATATAGATCAGACGAAAAGAAATTTGTTCCATTCCTGCTGAGAGCTTGGTGACCACATCCATGGCTTTGTGGCAAATATATCTGTTCTACAGTGCCATTTCATCTTGGTGAGGATTATAGAATCCTGAAAGTTCCTATGAAGGAAAACAAATTTGGGATATACTGAGAAGCTACCAAGTGTGTACAAAATCTGGACATTGGCTTTGAGAATTGGTTGCCTTACTCTTTCTACCTACTACCTTGAGTTTTGTACTTCTTGCTCCCCATATGGAGAACTGAAGCAATCAGCAGCATCTTGTGGTAGCTAGATATGACCAATTAGTCCAGCGGCACCTGACTCAAAAGCGGTGGGCTTTCAGGTTACAACATAGGGGAATTGTGGTGATCTTTGGCTAGCTTTGAGATTGAAATTGCTTGGCTTTCATGCAGTGACTACAGTGGCCAGTTGTGCAGTCTCTGTTGTGCAGAGACTTAGGTGGCCTGTGGCCTCTGGAATTTGAACTGCCCAGCTTCCATGAGGTAGGTACCGTCAGGGCGGCAGCTATAGAAACCATTTCTTCTGTGAAACTCAAACAGGAAGTAACAGAGACCAACCTGTTGAGACAACCCAGATTCTAGAGCAAAAGCAGGAGACTTGAGGAAAGAAGGTCTCTTTTGTGCCTGAGAGAATGTTAGCAATTGATAATTTTGGCAACAGCATGTGTGTGAATAGAAGTTGAGTTTCTCTTACTACATTTCTTCTGATTTCCCCTGTTTGTAGTTGATGAACTTGAGCCATTATTCAATGATCGTCATGAAATGAAATGAACAATAGCCAGAAAAGAAATGTAGATAGTGAATTTTTTAGTTGAATTTCATATACACATATATGTATACTCATACTGGTAATTTTTTAAATAAAAAATAAAATCTCTATTACAACACAAAAGGAAGGAAAGTAGTGGAGTAATACTTTTAGTTACATTAGTTTTTTAAAAGGGGAAAATGTCTCATATCTAAATGTAGTACTTTTGCAGACTAATAATATAAAACCAAAATAGCTGTAAAAGTACAATTTAGTCTATGTCAGTCTTATTGATGTAATATTTTATTTTCTTGATCCATTATTTAGTTTTTTTTTAAAAAAAGCAACAACTAAATGAGTAATAATGTTCCCTTTTAAAAACATTCAAATTCAGGAAAATATTTCAAGTCAAAACTAAAAATTGCACTTATTAAATAAAAATAGCACACCTTGTATTTCCTGTTTCACTGTTTTAATTTTCAAACAAAAAAACCCAACTCCACATACCCATATAAAGTAAGTAAATTAAAGTTACTCAAGTTCCATTTCTTTGTCTTTGCAATCACTATGGTATCAATGTTTATTTTTAGTCATCTATTTAAACATAAGAATATGTAGCACCACAGTTGTTAGAGACATGTATTATCCTGTAAGAGAGCTAGAATGATTCCCAAAGTTACAAAATTACTCTTAAACAAATGAACATAGCTGAGTTCACATGTGCATCAGAGACAACGGTATTACTGTGAGTTTCCTGAAATAACTTCCAAGTAGAACACATGTTGATTGAAGGATAAGTAATAAAAATTAGTTAATTTGAAGTTTATATATGTATTATTAAAACCTAATAGTGACTACAGCGCTTGTCTAGAACTTGGACCAATAAAAGAGGAGCATTTATTCACTGCTGCTTCTGAGTCATTGCCTTGTTGTGGCAGAGGGGCTTGCACAGCAGAATGATACCTGTTTGAATCCAAAGCGAGCCATTCAACCTCATCGCAATACAAATCTATGCTTCAACCACTGATGCTGAAGAGGCCAAAATATATCAGTTCTTTGAAGACCTATAACATCTAGAAATAATGCCCCCCCAAAAAGATGTCACATTCATCATAGGGGATTGGAATGCTAAAGTAGGAAATAAAAAGATATTTGGAATAACAGACAAACTTTGGCCCTAGAGTACAAAATGAACCAGGGCAGAGACTAATAGAGTTTTGTCAAGATAACTTGTTGGTTACAGCAAGCACTCTTTTTCAACAACCCAAAAGGCTACTCTACCCATGGGCATCACTAAATGGTCAATATAAAAATCTAATGGATTGTATACTTTGTGGCCAAAGGTGGAGAAGCAAAGGATTTAGGATTACAACCAAGAATCACCTACCCACCAATACTGAATGTAATCCCATCAGGGGTAAAATAGATATTTAATGAATTAGAGGATTTTCAAGTATTTCTGTTGAAAAGACCAGAGCTGAACAGAAAATTAGATTTTTTCAAATACAAGACTCAAGAGAAACATAAAAAGGTAAATGGGAAAGAGAAATCATAAGGGATTCAATAAGATTAAACTGTTTATCTTTCCACACGAGAAGATGATACTTATAAGCATGAAGAGCTTTCTCATTATTAGGACAGTTAGAAGAAGTATACTTAGATACAGGGCAAAGATAGAGTATGATGGGATGATGTCTAAAAAATAAAATTAAGGGGTGAGAAAATGTAATGAACTGGGAGAAGGGGAAGGAAGAGGTAGAAATGGAGTAAATTATCTCACTTAAAGGGGATGATAGAGCTTTTATAGTGGTGGGGAAGATGCAGGGGGCAGACGACACTTGAACCTTACTCTTATCAAAATTGGCTCAAGAAGGAATAACATACTCAGTTGAGTATAAAAATCTATCTTATCCTACAGGGAAGTAGTAGAGATGGGGATGGGAGAAGGAGAAGGGGCTGATATGAGACAGATTGGGGGAGGGGGTGGTCCAGTAGCAAGATGCTTTTGAGGATGGACAGGGTGAAAGGAGAGAGAGAAGGATAAACAGGAGAAAAATAGGATGTAAGGAAATACAGAGTAATCATAACTGTGGAAAAAATTTTACAGCAAGTTTCTCTGATAAAGGCCTCATTTCTCAATTATATAGAGAACTGAGTCAAATTTATAAGAATACAAGTCATTCCCCAATTGAATAATGATCAAAGAATATGAATAGGTAGTTTTCAGATGAAGAAATCAAAGCTATCTATGGTCATATAAAAATGCTCTAAATTACTATTGACTAGATAAATGCAAATTAAAACAACTCTGAAGTATCACCTCACACCTATCAGACTGGCTAATATGACAGAAAGGGGAAATGAGAAATGTTGGAGAGAATGTGAGAACATTGGGACACTAAACACCTTTGGTGAAATTACAAACCAATTAAATAACTCTGGAGAGCAATTTAGAACTATGTCCAAAGGGCTATAAAACTGTGCATACCTTTTGATCCAGCAATGCCACTACTAGATCTGTATCCCAAAGAGATTTTTAAAAAGGAAAAGGACTTGTATATACAAAAATATTTATAGCAACTCTTTGTGGTGGCAAAGAATTGGAAATTGACGGGATGACCATCAATTGGGGAATGGCTGAACAAGTTGTGGTATATGATTGTGATAGGATAGCATTGAGCTATGAGAAATGATGAGCAGTATGCTTTCAGAAAAACTTGGAAAGACTTACATGAACTGATGTAGTGAAGTGAGCAGAATGAGGAAAAGAGTGTACACAATAATAGCAATATTGTACAATGATCAATTGTAAATGACTTAGCTATTCTCAGCAATACAATGATCGAAGATAATTCTGAAGGACTTGTAATGAAAAATGCTATCCACCTCCAGAGAAAGAACTGATGGAGACTGAATGCAGATTGAAGCAAACTTTTTAAAAACTTTCTTCATTTTTCTTGTTTATTTTTGGGAGGTATCTGTATTTTCTTTCACAACATGACTAATATGAAAATGTTTTGCATGACTCTACAAGTATAATCTATATCAAATTGCTTGCTGTCTCAGGGAGGAGAAAAGAGAGATAGAGAATCTGGAACTCAAAATTTAAAAAAATGAAGGTTAAAAATTGTTTTTACATATAATTGGGAAAAAATAAAACATAAACATAATGTAGTACAGAGCATTTGTTCCGAAAGGAAAAAGATGTAAATTTTAGTCACTTTAGTCATTACTTAGGGTCTTAAAATTTTTTAGACATTTCACCTTCCTAGGTAAGTGGCATAATAGGCAATTGCAACTTCTTGTTGTTTTATTGAATTTTTTTCCCCTTAGAGTTGGGACAATGAGAAAATTGCCCTTTTCCCCTTAGATGAAATTGCATCTGTTCTGACTCCCAGTCAAGAAGGCAGAGTGAGTTGGTGTGTTGTTAAGCAAAATTGTCTCATTAGCATGGCTTTTGTTTCTTTTGAGTGGAAGTACTTTCAGCTGTTAAGTGCTAAGCCCCAGGCCCAGGGCCCTGTCAGGTGTGAAACCTGTGTGGGTGTGGATTGGTGACTTAGGAGGGGCCAGCTCGGGAACCAATGGTCTCTGGTCCTTGAGGCGGGGCTTGAGAAAGTCGGAAGCTCAGCTGCGAGGAGGGGTGAGCCGAGAGACAACTTTAGCGGAGGCGGAAGCTGTGGAAGCTGGAAGCTGCGGAAGCTGGAAGCTGCAGAAGCAGGAAGCTGCGGAAGCAGGGCTTACCCAAGTGCGAGCAGGAATGTGAGGCCAGTGAAAATGATTTGGCTAAATACTATCTTGTTTTTCTGTGGCCTCCTGGTTGCTCTTGTGAGGTGGGCTTTCTGGGCCTGGAGTCTTTTTGTCAAGATGTTGGAATGGGGAGGCTGGTTCAAGGTTCTGCTGCAGTGGGGCCTAAATGAATTTCTTGTTGTTTTCTCCTTAGAGAACCTCTCATACCTTGCGATTTCGAACCATTCAAACATATACATGATTATATTTGAGATCATAAATTCGGCCTTCCTACTACAGTTGGCTATGGTGGCACATACCTGTAATCCCTTCTACTTCTGAATCTGAGGCTGGAAGATCTCTTGAGTTTGGGAGTTTTGAGCTGCAGTGAATTATGCCAATTGAATGTCTGAACTAGGTTTGGCGTTAATATGGTGAGCCTCTGGGAACAGGAATCACCAGGTTGCCTAAAGAGGATCAAACAGACAGAAAAGTTCCGGAGTAGAACCACGCCTGAGTATGGTGTTTCTAGCCTGGTTAAAATAGAGAAGACAGTCTCTAAACAAACAAACAAAAACACAGAGTAAGAACTTACAAGACAGTCCAACATCTCATATTCCCTTAAAAATAACAGGAACATCAAACAGAAAGGGGGGAAGGGCTGAAAATAAATTAGAATGAGAAAAAAGATAGAAGGTAAAGAGTAAAGAATACTGAAACAATGTTGATAGGGATCTGGTTTATGTGCAGACCAAATCAGCTTGCTCAGTTAATGTCCCTATGTGAAGGTTAAATTCATATGGAGGTTGCTAGGTCAATCTGACAGATTATGGGTTTGTAATTGTCCTTTATTCTTGAAGAGGACCAAAATGACAGCACTATGTTTGAGTCAAGGTACAGTGTATCCGACTGTGACTGATTAGACCAGTACAAGCTTGGAACACTCTACCACAGGTCAGGAATAAATAGTGCATATGAACATTTCGAGCGGAGATGTTCTAAATTTGCACAGCTCATATTTCTTTTGAGTTATTACAATTCTGCTTCACTCATAGAGCTCCTTCTTTGATGCTTGCCAGCATCTTTCATGGCATGCAATTGATTCCAAAGTTCTTCGGAGAGACCTTGAAAGTGTCCTTATATCACCTCTTCTGGTCATCATGTTAATGCCTGCCTTACATAGTTCTCTCTAAAGTAGTCCTTTAGGCAAACATTTATTTGGCATTCAAACAAATGACCAGCCCATCAGAACTGGGCTCTCCACAATAGAGTTTGAATGCTTGGAAGTTTAGATAGAGAAAGAACCTCAGTGTCTGGTACCTTATCTTGTCAAGTGATCTTCAGAATCTTCCTAAGACAATTCAAATGGAAACAATTGAGTTTCTTGGCATGGTACTGGTATATTGCCAGATTTCACAAGCATACAACAAGGAGGTTCTCACAATGGCTATGCAGACATGCAGCTGGTTCAACATTGATGCCTTGAGGAAAGAGAGGGGGTGGAGCTAAGATGGCAGCTGGAAAGCACTGACTGGCAGGAGCTCCCCACCAAGTCCCTCCGAAAACCTATAAAAAATGGCTCTGAACCAATTCTAGAGCTGCAGAACCCACAAAGTGGCAGAGGGAAGCAGGGCTCCAGCCCAGGACAGCCTGGATGGTCTCTGGGTAAGGTCTGTCCCGCATGGAGCTCCCAGCTCCCAGCTGAGGGGAGCAGAGCTGAGCCAAGCAGAGCCCAGTGCGCACAGCGTGGACCAACCAGACCACGAGCCGAGACCACAAGCCCAGCGGAGAGTGCCTTAGCATCCTGAATTACTGAGCTGTGGCATTTACCAGACCTCACAACCCACAAACAGCAAAGACAGCAGAGAATGTAAATGGGAAAAGCTGCGGGACTGAGTTTGTGGTTTGGCCACCGCCCCTGGGGCAGCGGAGGTGGGGCAGCTTTAGAACTACAGCTGCAGTTGCTTCTGGCCCCAGGCCCACCTGGTGGGAGGAATTAAGTGGCTGATTAGAGCAGGAGTGAAGAGCCTGCTGAAGATTTAAGCCCAGTCCAGGTAGGGGATTCTTGGGGAAGGAGGAGTGCTGGTGAGGCAGCACATCCACCCAAGCGTGGAACATAGAACTCTTTAGTCTATA
>JAQQSZ010012561.1:0-11979 GCA_028646595.1 Phalanger gymnotis | reverse complement strand
GAGGTCCAAAAGACCACTGAAGAAAATACTAGCTTCAAAATTAGACTGGAGCAAGTGGAAGCTAGTGACCTGATGAGAAATCAAGATATTATCAAACAGAGCCAAAGGAATGAAAAAATGGAGGACAATGTGAAATATCTCATTGGATTTCCAATTCTTTGTTACCACGAAAAGAACTGCTATAAATATTTTTGACATAACATATGTATCTTCTAAGAGAGTAGGAACTAGATAAAGGTCTAAGCTAGATAAAGGATTTAACTCCTTTAATTAGGTATACTAAGGTCTGACTCTTTTTCTTCTTGGTATTGGGGCTATGTGTGGGTGTTGGTGTGTGTGCACTCAGGTGTTACTGTCAGGGAAGGGTGTTGAGTGAATGATTGATAGCTGATGTTATATAAGTAGGAAGCTTTACCTTACTGTTAGCCATTTGTTGCTCTCCCTAGGAGGGGATGGCCATAATAACTGACTCATCTGTCTGTCAATCAGCAATCGTTATTGAACACATAGTATATACCAGGCACTATGCTAAGCACTGGGAGTACAAATGGGAGTACAAACTAAAAACAGTCTCTACTCTCAAAGAACTTACCTTCTAATTTGGGAAGACAACAGACAAGTAAGTACATTCAAGGTATAGATAGAATAGATAGAAGATAATCTCCTAGGGGAAAATATTAGCCACTGGGAATGGCATCCTGGGAATGTGAGATTTCATCTTAGCCTTGAAGGAAGACAGGGAAGCTAAGAGGTGGAGGGCATTGGACAAACCATTTCAGACAAGGGAGAAAGCCAGCACAAAGTCAAGGAGATGGGAGATAGAGAGTCGGGTTGGAGAAACAGTGAGTCAGTGTAGCTGGATCATAAAGTGCATAGAGAGAAGTCTGCAAAGGAAGGAAAGGGCCAGGTTATGAAGATCTTTCAATACCAAACAGTTTATAAATGATCCTAGAAGTAATAGGTACCCACTGGAACTGATTGAGTAGGCTTCCATGATGTCTTTAATACAAATGCCAGGCTTTGTCAACTCCAGGTATGAGATCACTATCTCCCTAAACACAAAATTATGTAAATTCAACATACTTTTAGCATCACATCATTTTGCTCAAACCCTTTTTCCCCAGTTTCTGCCCCTTATAGAAGGTTGCAGATCAAATGAACAAGAAGACATGTGTGAGATAATTGATGTATACTTAAAATAATGTCTCTCCTCCCATCCCTACCTCTCCATTTCATGTTACTACTTTTCCAAGGGAAAGCAGTCTTTACTGGTCAGTAGTCTGGTAAGTAAAAGAGATTCAGCAATGCTTCAGTTTGCTCCAGGAACCAGTTATTGCCAGGAGCTTTGAAAAAAATCCTTCTGTGACAATGTGTTTGCTGGAACTCATATTCACCAAGAAGGATATTTGGTTTGCAAATAAAGCAAAATAAAAATCAAAACATAATCTATTCAGTTAAAGTTTTTATGAAAAATTTACATACTAATTTAAAGCAGTTAACATTTTTTTATCCTCACTTTAGTCTCAAGAGCAAGTACATTTTCCTTATAGTTTTTCTACCTTCACAGATAGAAAGGGTTTTGAAATCAGAGGAGCTAGGTTCAGATCCCATCTGTGACACTTATCTGCTATGTAAACTTGTACATTATCACTTAAACTCCTTGGGCCTCAATTTCCTCATCTGTAAAACGAAGCCTTGGGACTAAATGTCTTCTGATCGGTCCCTTTCAGACGGTCCCTTTCAGATCTAGAGCTATAATCCTGAAATGATCAGCATTCAAGATTCCTGCTGTATTGCTCTCTGAGATAAGTTTCAGGTAGATCTATAAAAAGACTACCTGCTCTGTATTCATTGCTGATGCCACCTGAATGATACAAAAGGTTCTCTTGAAGCTATAGCCTTAGGAGTGCTGTTTTGCTTGATTTTCCTCAACAGGCCTCCTCTAAGAAATTATATAAATTGTTATGTACTCAACCATTTGTTTAGTATGTTCGAAATGACTGCAGTGTGAGAAATCAGAGTAAAAACTTTATATAGTCAGGTAAAATAGAAGTTTGTCTAGATTGATAAGTTTGGGTTCTTTCAGTATCACTATGATTTACATGGCAAGCAACCTAGAAGACTTTTATTGTGTTATAGTCTTTGAGGATGAAGGTGCTTTTGATACCAGGCATAGCCTGTAGCTTCAGCCAAATTACTTGCCACTGTCTCCTCTGGTTTCCATTCTCAGAAGTCTTTTTCCTTAGGCATTTAGCCAGCATCATCTTGCCCAGTACTTTCTACATAGCGAATGCTCCATAAATGTTTGTTGAATTGAAATACTGACTAATTTAAATAATTATATCCATCTCCTGCTTTGATTAATTGGGATCCAGATTTTCTGTCTCATTTTTGTTCATCGTATTATAATATTTCTCTTTTCTTCCAAACTTTGTTTATATTCAGTTTATCCAATTTCCATTGTTCCTAGGCCCCTGGTTATCTATAGAGTCAGCATGGAGAAACAGAAGGGGCACTAGGCTGGAAGACAGGAGATAGCCACATTTGAAGCCCATAACTGATGGGCTAGTTATGTGACCTGTGACTTAAATTCTATGACTTTCTGTTTCCTCAGCCATAAAAGTGGGGAATACCTATAATACTTACATCATAGGGTAATTGTAAAGACCAGTCTTTAGGTATGGGTCAGCTGTAATTATTGAGAAGCAGTTTGATGGTATCAGGAGTGAGTTGGACTTTGAATCAGGAAGATCTGGGTTCACTTCACTTAACCTCTTGGATCTTCAGGTACTGACTATGAAAGAAATACATACTAATATTCTTCCTTTTAGGTACAAGGCTGCCAGAAGCAATTTTTAAAAATATAACATTAATATTCAAGCTATTTTTCACCTAGAGAAATATCCAAGTGGGCATAAGGCACCCATACTCTCAGACATTTCCCTTTGCCTGTAAGTGATTTGAGGTGACATTTATGGGAATCTTGAAAAAGGAAAATATTATAAAGTATTAAAATATAGTTTAGGATTAGTATTCCAAAACAGTAGTCATTTCTCAGTTTCTTTCTTGACTATTTCCCTCAGGAATTGCCAGGGCTCCCTCTTTGTGTTCAACATAAACCATACTTCAATCCTTAGTTGGGTCAGTAGCCTAGTCACTGTAGGGAGTAGGGAAGACTGATCTAAATTAGACAAATTGATTAATGTCTACCCTTAATTCACTTTTTTAAGAAAAGCCTTTTGTTCTTCACTTAACCCATCTTTCTAAGAGAGATAGAGGAAGAGGGGAACACAAATCTGTAAAGAGCTTTTTAACTAAAGAAATGTTAGTTCTTAATATTTCTACAGCAACAGAAAAAGTAGTTTTAAAATGCTTCTATACAGTTCCTATCTCTGTGACATTATTAGTCCTTGGCATAGATACATTACCCATCTACAATGCTACTTTTTCCTTTCCTTATTGTCCAATTTAAGTCATTTTCTGGTCAAATAGACTAGACTGCACAGTATTTTTAACAATCCCAAGGTGTTCCTTAATACTTCAGCTCACTTTAAAAATAGCCCTGTTATCTCTGTGATGCCATATGATTGTTAATCTTGGAATACCAGTCTTTGAAAAATCAAAACTGTGGTTCATCCAAAGGGTGATGGAGATAAACATAAGTAGTTTGCAGCATGTTTGTAGCAATATTCCCAAGTAATATAAACCAAACACGATTGGATAAACAAGGTAGACTAGATAGCCATGTATATATGAAGAGGGAGGATAATAGACAGCATATTGGGTAGGTCTTTGTAGAGGATCTGTGGGAAACACAGACAAGAATTGCAAAGGGTATACCCACGTCATTATCTCTCTCCTGAAATCTAATTGCACATTTCCAAGTACCTATTGGAGATATCAAACTGGATATTCCATCTCAATCTCAACATGTCCAAAACTGAACTTATTATCCATCCCCATAAACCCACCTCCCTTCCACATTTCCCTATTTTTCTTGCTGGTTCCAGTAATCCATAGACTCACCTACAGCTTTATCCTTTACACCCCATTCTCCCTCACCTCCCACAGCAACAGCTAATCCTTTATCCAAACTTGTTTCTTCCTTTACTATATCTTTTGTATCAATTCTCTTCTCTCTACTCAAAAGGTCACCACCCTAATTTATCATTTGACTTCTTGCCTAAATGACTGAATTAGTCTCCTAATTTGGTCTCTACCTCAGGTCCTTCCCAGCTTTAGTACATTCTATGCAGAGCTGCCAAACCATGTCACTAGCCTTACTCAACAAGTTCCCAATCATCTTTTACCATTTCAAGTACTGGAGTAAATATGAAATAGCATTTACCAATAGAAGAAGGGGAATAGATTACACAATTGGGGGAAGATTCATAATTATAAATACTGTAGTGATGATAGGTTGGTTGACCCAAGGCAAATCACTTAACCCTGTTTGCCTCAGTTTCCTCATCTCTAAAATGAGCTAGAGAAGGAAATGGTAAACCACTCCAGTATTTTTGCCAAGAAAACCCCAAATGGGGTCACAAAGAGTTGGACATAACTGAAAATGACTGAAAAGCAGGAGTTAAATTAGGTTTATTTGACACAACATACACCTTTAATAATAATTATAGCTAGCAATGTCTGTGACATTGAACAAAATCACTAGGGCACATTGCCTTTGGCAATTGTATAAGACTTTTTAAGTTGTAGAACAGTTGCTAGCCTGCATTGGTAGAGGGAGTTTCCCCACAAGGAAATCCCTACATTGATGAAATCAAGGGGTCAGAAACAAAAAAATGTGTGTGTATGCATACAGTTTTAAGGTTTGTAAAACATTTTGAAATGTTTATTTTTATAGACAGTCATTTCTTGACTTGTGCTGAAATATTCATAATAATGACATTTCTGTATTTCTTAAGGAGAAATTGAAGCAAAACATTTATTCTAGAAAATTAAAACCTCACAAGTTTAAATCTATAATTTCATTTGTTGGTAGCTCCCATTATGGAGACTCCCTCTAACAACAACTCAGCTGTAACTTAGAGTCTTAGAGATTAAGTAAATTGATTATGATCACACAGCTCGTAATACCAGATGCAGGACCTTAATCTAGGTGCTTCTGATGCCACAGCTAGTCATTTTTGTATATATTTTTGAAGATGATTAATTAATTTATTGGTATTAAATTTATTAGTTATTTTTAATATATGCAAACCTACATTGAGCTTAATTTAGAATTCATTTCAAAGTCATTTCAGTACTTTTTCTAGTCTTAATAAATTGTCAGTCCCTAATTAGAAAATTATTGTTTTAAAATTGAGTTGTCTTTTTCATCTAGTTTTCAGGAAACCAGTTTAAAAGTTATGGATAAAAACCCCAGTCCAGGAGCCATAGATGGGATCTCAGAAACCAGTCCAGAAGCCATAGATGAGATCTCAGAACCATGTTTCAGTTTTGGAGTTATATCAGATATTCAATATGCTGATTTAGAAGATGGCTATAATTTCCTAGGAACCAGAACGAGATACTACCGACATAGTCTTCGTCATCTTCAAGGGGCTATTGAAGACTGGAATGAAGAAAGCAATCACCTCTTTTTTGTGTTGCAACTTGGTGATATCATTGATGGATTTAATGCACAGTATAAAATGTCAGAAGAGTCACTAAAAAATGTCCTGAAGGAATTTAAAAAACTCAAAGCCCCTGTTCATCATTCTTGGGGAAACCATGAATTCTACAACTTCAGCAGGGCCTATTTAAAAAACTCTAAACTTAACACAAAATTTTTAGGAAACCAGATTGCTCATTGTCCTGAGACCACACCTTCAGAAAACTATTATGCTTACCACTTTGTACCTTTCCCTAAATTTCGGTTTGTTTTACTTGATGCTTATGACCTAAGTGTCCTTGGAATAGATCAGTCTTCTCCAAAATATCAAGATTGTATGAAGATGCTGAAGGAGAAGAATCCAAATAAGGAACTGAATAGCCCTCAAGGTGAATTATTCCTTTGAACCGAGAATCTAATACATTTTCTTAAAATTCTTCAGATACCTTTAATTCAGCAGGAAGATGAACAATTAAGGTAAAACTATAATGTTGCTATTTAGGGTCAGGATTCAGTGACATAAATGTCACGTAGCTTATTTGCTACAGATTATGATTTATGTTTCTAAACTCGGAAAAATCTAGTGATTTTCCCATGTTACATCCATTTAAGCAAAATAAATCTTTATTCCTTTCCCATATTCCTATCCTATATTGAATATATCCTATATTCAAATGATCAAAGACCTATGTGTTTGACCAGCTTTATTTGTTACAGGACTTTCCGAACCTCAGTTTGTCCAGTATAATGGAGGATTCAGTCAGGACCAATTGGACTGGTTCAATGCAGTTCTTACTTTCTCAGACACAAACCAAGAAAAGGTAGTGGTTGTAGGTAGGTTTTAGTTTCGTGCCTTTCTGAATTACTTATTACTTGAATACTGTTGGAAATGGGAGAATTTTTGCTTTTCAAAAAAGAAAAGTTACTCGATTTTGATATCCCAATTTTATAAAATGAATGTTTTGTTTCATTTTCTTATTGGAAAATGCATGAATATTACTAATTTTTTGGGGTGAGTCAAGAAATGCCCATCTGTAAAATAACAATGTTTCATAATCCTTAAAGCCCTATATTTTCATTTGAACTCGTCATTTAATTAGGGTATGGAGCTCCTTGTGAGGAAATTCACTCAATTAGTACAGGTTAGTAGTTGTCCTACAATTTATAGTCTTACAGTTACCACAATGTGCTCCAGTGACTGCTCACCACAGTCATGCAGACATAAATGAAAAATATTGCTTCTCCTCCTCCTATTCCTACTTTTACCTCTGCAACCATGCATTGTGTCAAATCCACATTTAAATTTTTAAAAGTCTCCCTCAAATGGGATTAACATATATGTGAAATATAAAATGAAATGAATAATTCCAGGACCTCAGACAAAATCTTAGAAAATTTCTCACCAGGGAAAATTGATTGAGCAGAAGTGAAGTGATTTACTGTGCCAGACTGTCATTTTGCTAAACACTGGGGATACAAAGGAAAGCAAAAAATAGTCCCTGCCATCAAGTAATGTACATTCTAATAGATAATACAACATGGGAACAACAAGGTACGTAACAAAATATACAGAATAGGTGGAAAGTAGACAAGTAAATCACAATCAGTACTGAACACTCTTGCCTACTTGCATACAAATTTCAAATAGAGTCTCAGTCTTGATAAGACATTGTTTTAGTGTTTGGGGACTTGGGGATCTAGCCATGAGGATAGGGAACTGGAAGTAGCTGGAAACCAGAAAATCAAACTTGGATTTTTTTATCTGTAAAATAAGCATAAATAAACAGTTGAAGGCTTCAAATCCTTTCCTAATAGTAAAGTGCATAGACTTTATGACATTTATTTTGCCATCAGAATCATAGTTTTTATTTCTTCCCTGATTCTTAGCTTTGTTCCCAATACACAAGGTTACCTTCTATAAGTACTGTATTGATGAACTCTTACTGTATGTATATCCTTCTCCCCTGCACTATATGTTTCAATCCACATTGGCAAAGAATCTCAAGATAAAACCACTAATGCAATTATTTTATGTAAAATAGAATTTATTAATGAATTATATAAACTGAAATATAAGAACACATACAACTCAGACGACCAACATAAAGTAGGAGGTAGTAAGGAGGTAGTAAGAAATAGGAAAAGGCATCATACATCAGGTGTCTCTAGCTGGAAGCCTCTGTAGCTTTATGGAGTAGGACTTGTTAAGAGCTTATGTTTTGTTGGCGTATACCCTTCAGGAGCCTGGAGTCCCCACTCAGGGCATGAGGAGGTATTGCTTTAGTGAAGGATCATACTGCTGATTATTACTACAACAGTTACCATGCACCTAGTGAATTTTTTGAGTAGCTGAGAGTCTTCATGTAAATCTGTGTTTTGTTGTTTTCAGAGAAGATGTTTATCAGCCTCTTACTTTTACCTTCTTTCTTGTCAGACTTCTTTGGGGAGAGAAAAAGGGAACATTTGGAATCCATAGATTAATAGGATACAGATGTTACAAATGGCCAAAAGGAACCATAAGAAATTGGGCTTCCTCATCATTTGGCAGATGAGGAAATTGAGTTCCAGAGAGGTGGAATAACTACAAAGAGATGGTCAGGTTTTAGGAACCACTAAACACATGTGTTTGTTCTGTGAAACCCCAAGCTACTACCAGCAGGCCTTTTTCCATTTCTGCTAAATAAGATATTCACTAGTTTCACCTTTGAAGAACTAAAGTTTGCTACAAAAACTGGAATATGATAATTACATCAGGTAAAAGGAGAGTAGTGATATGATTGCAGTGGGAGGGCATGCAGCAGAGCTTCTAACTGAACAGTAAATTAGGTGATAGTGAAGTAATGTGGTCCTTTCTGGGATTCAGGAGCTCATGGTCTTTCTGGCTGTACTTAAATAGTCATACTGGGATACAGAGGATGCCTTTTCCAGTGGTTTTCTTATCTGTATCTTATCTGTAAAGTAAACACATAGTATCTCACAGGTACAGGTGTTAGGAAAAAAATTTAAAAATAGAAACATAATTCTAAAGTAATAGGTATTGCATGCATGACCCCACACCCTTTGGATTTCATCTTTTTGATATATGTAAACTATTTAGATTTAAGGGGAAAATGCAAGCTTATTTATCCTAACCACACACGTACAGACCTCTTTTTTAAAAAATTTGCTCTATATCTTAGCTTGCATAAGGGGTACCTCTCTGCTCCCTCAGACCAAGGCATTGTGCTTATTACCTTGAAATTATGCACATGCTAAAAGTTTCATTGCATCAAATTATAAAGGATGTTTCTGTCACTGTATAAATTTTCTTGCTCCATTTTTTAGCAAAAAGGGGGAACATCTTGAAATATCTTACTAGATTATTTGAATTTTAATCTGGGTCATGCCTGGTCCTCATTAATCAGTCTGAATATCAAGGTAGTGTTTAATATTACTGCCAAATAACAGTTCTCAGCAACCAGTAATTTTGATGGAAAGAGGTGACAATCTTCCTGAACTAGTTTATAGTGTTTTCTTTTTAATTACAGGTCATGTTCCTATTCACCCACACTCCGCTGAGGATTCATGCCTTGCCTGGAATTACAGCGATGCTCTTTCAGTCATTTGGTCTCATAAATGTGTAGTGTGTTTCCTTGCTGGTCACAACCATGATGGTGGGTACTGCATAGATACTCATGGTGTGCACCATATCACGCTGGAAGGAGTTATCGAAACACCACCAGAGAGCCAGGCTTTTGGTACAGTGCATGTTTATCCTGATAAAATGGTGTTGAAAGGGAGAGGCAGAGTTCCAGATAGGATCATGTATTACAAGAAAGAGTGAAAAAGGAAATTCTATTCCTAAATGGCTTTTCTTTTTTTTGGTTAATTTTAAGAAATAATAGAAATTGCTTCGTTTTTGTTAATAAATAACTAGGTCCCCATTTGGCATGTTTAATACATATAATAAACTTTATATTTTCACGTTAATATGTTCATTATATATTTCAGAAATTCTCTTTTGTTTCGTGGTTAGAACAGTAACCATTATCTTCCTATTAGCTCTCGTGAAATAATAACAGCAGCAACAACAATAATGAAGCATTTACGTAGGATTTAAAGGTTTGCAAGGTACTTTGTAAATGTCCTGTCATATTTTATCCTCACAACAACCCTAGGAGGCAGATACTTGTATTTTTCTTTGCTCTGAAAGCTACTTAATTTGGTCACTGATGAATAAGACAGGGAATCATTTCGTTGGTAGAGCCTGTGTATCACCATGTTCTGCAAAGTCTCAATTATCATCGTAACCACAGCTGTGACTTTGGTACCAAATGCAATAACCTGATATACTGAAGTCACCAATTAGAGGTCACATGTTACTTTTAATCAGGAGCCTGGGCAGTGAGAGCCAGACTAGTGTGAAGGAGGTGAACTTGGAGGTCGATAGGTCAAAAGAATATAGTATCTCCTCTGCCAGGGTGAAGTGTAGCTCCAAAAGACAAAGAACCTGGCCAGCCTTATCCCAGACCACTCTACACAGAACATGAAGAAGCAGAGACACCTGCCCAGTGGGTTCAGCTGTAACTGAAGATCTGTCAGAGTTCTTGTCCAAGTGGTTCAGCTGTTACCAACTCTATTGCACCCATGGTAACACTATCCAAAATATACAATAGTTTTGACTACTGCTTCAAAACTTAGCTTTCAGTTTTGCAAAACACTTCCATAAAACCTGAGGCTTGGGGTAGTGGAAAGTGCTGGATTGGTAGTTGAGGATCTGGGTTGGAATTTAGCTCTTCTACTTCTGTGGGCTTGAGCAAGTCACTTAACTTCTCTGGGCCTCAGTATCCCTAATAAAATCAGACTAGATCATCTCAACATGTTTTCCAACTCTAAATCTATTATCCTATTATTTCCATCCTGCAGACAACCTGTCTGACCCTGTTTTCTTAACTGACTTGAACCCAGGACTTCTGATTCCAACTTCAGTGCTCTTTCCACTACATCATCTCGTTTATCATGTTCTAAGTACCTTGAGGGCAGGGACTATATATATTTTTTCACCTCTGTATCCCAGGATACAAGATTATACCTTGCACATACTGTCCGCATTGTAGAAATGAATTTTCTATTCACTATTACACCCTCCTTAGAAAAATGTTGAGTGTTTGAGGCAAATTGGCATATATTAAGAAGGCTGAAATTAACCTATTTACAATTTGGCAAATGAGACCTGTCCCAGGGCAAAGAACCACTCAATTGAGGCTTTTTAAAAAGAACACTTTGAGTTGAAGCAGAAAAATTTAGAAACTAAAAAAGCCTTACTCTCTTTCATACATAAAGTAGGCTTTAAAAGGTAATTTCACTGTTTGGTCAAATCCTATTTGTCAGTTTGCATAAGGCTGTTTTTCATGTCAGATGTGACAAAATCAGATGTGTATGAAGTAAGTGCTGTTCATATGACTATCACAGCCATCGATGTCACAACCTTATTAAAAGATCAATGAGTATTTGATTACTTAGAACCTCTTATAAAATGCAGTTTGTTGCTTCATAAGGCAACTTGATAATGAAATTTGTCTAGCTATCAATTTAATCATTTTCCTTTTCTATACATGCAAGTCTATTAAAAATTACAGAAAACATCTTTTCATGTTCACTCAGCAAATGATTTCCTGGGAATCTATGTATAAGGCCCTATATTTTCTCTCTTGTTGATAGTAAAAAAGAACCAAACATGTTCTTTTTAAATTTTACAACCCAAGTAATAATAATGTTACCCTGAGTTTTTAGAGTGCCTTTATACTTTTTAAAAAATTTTTTATATTTAATATATTTAGTTTTCAGCATTGATTTTCACAACAGTTTGAATTAGAAATTTTCTCCCTATTTCTACCCTCTCACCCACTCCAAGATGGCATATATTCTAGTTGCCCTGTTCCCCAGTCAGCCCTCCCTTTTGTCTCCTCATTCCCCTCCCATCCCCTTTTCCCTTCCTTTCTTGTAGGGCAAGATAAATTTCTATGCCCCATTGCCTGTGCATCTTATTTTCTAGTTGCATGCAAAAACTTTTTTTTTTTGAACATCTGTTTTTAAAACTTTTGAGTTCCAAATTCTCTCCCCTCTTCCCTTCCCACCCACCCTCCATAAGAAGTCAAGCAATTCAGCATGGGCCACATGCCTTTCATTATGTATAACCCTTCCACAATACTCATATTGTGAAAGACTAACTATATTTTGCTTCTTCCTAACCTGTTCCCCTTTACTGAATTTTCTCCCTTGACCCTATCCCTTTTCTAAAGTGTTTGTTTTTGATTACCTCCACCCCCATCTGTGCTCCCTTCTATCATCCCCCCTTTTTTATCTTCTCCTTTTTTCCTGTGGGGTAA
>JAQQSZ010012560.1:0-11979 GCA_028646595.1 Phalanger gymnotis | reverse complement strand
CTTCCTGCTGGCAAGAGGCGTAGAGCTGTCCCTGCCTTGATGGGTTCAATTCAGGGGGTACATATGGCTTGGAGCCTGGAGGAGACAAACCTGGCAAGGTGGGTAGCTAGCCACTGGTGGCCATCTGCTTCTAGGATGCTCTGAACTCGATGGGGAGTCAGAGCTTCTGAGGGCTGGTCAGCTAGAGGTTTAGAAGCTTCTTCACAATTAGAGTGGCTGTAGCAGCCATGGAGTCTAATTGTTTTGAAAAAAAAAACAGGTAACTGGCTTCGGGTCAGGTCCTAAGTACTGGGTTAGGACTCCCAAAGTCTGTGCTCTCCTTTCATGAACATACCAAGTGAAAGGTTTGTAAAGACAAGGGTGTTAACAAAGGTCAGTTAAAGTATATACGTGTAAAATATTAAGCGAGGTGCTCCTCTCAGGATTAGGGTCTCATCCCTTAATGGCTAACAGGGGAAGAATGTCCTTAAGTCATTCTGATCTGGCCTTGTTGACAGAGGTAGGGGTATTTCCTGAGCAAAGTTTAGAGAACAAAGAAGCCCAGGTCTTGGATCTTCTTCCAGTTACTCATTAACTCAGGCTCTGGGTCTGGTTGAAATTAAAAATGATATAAAATGGTATAAAACCTTCCACATTTCCCCCTTTTGGTCAAAGGCAAACTGAAAGTTTCACCTGAAGACCAATTAAGGTATGGAAAAACCTCTATCTTCCTCAGGGGTGAAGTTGTAAAAATCCTTATCTAGGTGGAGTCAGGTTTTTTTTTTCCTTTTCTGTGTCCCCCAGAGATGGGCAGTAATTGTAAACTAATTGTAAACAAGCAGAGGGAGCAAGTTGCAAGGGGGATCAGGATAGGGAGCATAATGGCTAAAAGTACTGAAGATATAGACAAACAGTCTTGGGAATGCAAAGACTCAGAAAGGGAAAAAGCAGGTCTTTGCTCAGGTTCTGGTCTGGACCCTGTGAGAAAGCTCTCTGCGTCTGATGCTGTCCCCTTCAGGCTTCTTGAAACTAGAAGGCAAGGTTTCCTATGGGCTCAGATGTCCACTTGGGAGCAAGGGCAGTCCTCACATGTGACAGAAGGATCAAGGAGTCCATATCTACATGTTGGCAGCTGTAGAAGTAGTCGGATCTAACAGGAGCTCCCAGAACACATATGATTTGATAATTGAGAGAAAAACAGCACAACATAGGTCCCAGCCACACAGGGCTAAGTTCAAACAAATACAATAAATGGTTCAGTATCCCAGCCACACAGGGCTGAGTTTAAACAATTACAATAAAGTTTTTCCGATAATTCACAAAACTGCACGATTACATTGAGTCAGGTACAGACCAAACCACTAAGATGGTTCACAGTAGAGGGGGAAATTTGCATGTCACATGTTTTACATTTACACATTAGATAACCAAGAAAACTTAAACATGAACCATACAAAGTAACACAATCATTATTAACAATGTTGACTAACATTAAATTCCTTGTATCCCAGTAACACAGTACATGTAACATCATAAATTTTAGTCATGCCATGTCTCTTTGATGGCATTTACAAAATAACCCACAAGCATTCTTAACAAAACTTAAAATGTTTCTAATTTAATTCCAGCAATTAATTGCACATTTTGTGTACAAAGTAACTTTAAATCACAGTTACATATTCCCAATGTCCATTTAAAGCAGCACTTTTTGAATCCCAGATGCCTGATTGTAGTTTTCTGGTCCCTAGATAGTAAAAGAGAGTTCTGCTTCTCTGGTCAAATCTAGAAATTCTCAGATAATTCTTACTTACTATAACTTAGTACAATCACTTAAATTTGGCTCTCCTTCCTTTTGAAACTTCAGAGTATTTCAATTTACATATCATCTGCCGTTTCTGTCCTTACCTAAATTGAACCCATCTTCCCTTTTAAAATTATGAGACAGATATTTTATTGTTGGGGTCCTCTCACCCCTGGTAGTCCTTGACCGGCAAGGACCTGTCTCGGTAGGCAATGATGAGGCGGGAGTCAAGGTGGAAAGAACTCTGATTTATTGGGAGAAATCATCCATTTTGACAGCGTTTGCACTACATGAGCATAAGCAAGTGGCCAATGGGTATGAGGATGACAGCATGGGAAGTAACACAAATGTTGCAGTGGGACAGGATAGTCATGTTGCAATACCGGTATACTGTTGCACTTTGTTTCAGTCTGGGTATCGGTATGATGCACTATGGTATCTCCAAGGGTATGGGAAAGAACAGCACTGTTGCAAAGCGGTATCTGTAGGGATATGGGAATGAGGGGAAATGTTGTACTACGGTATCTACGAGGGCATGGGAATGCTCGAGCATGTTGCAAGATGGTATCAGAGCTATATGAGCTGAGACATGAGGTTAGGATGTCCCCATAAAGTATCAAAGATGTTCTGGTGAGTAAAGTAACAAAGCACTGCGTTAGGCAATGGTTCAAGAGCATTAGGTAATGGCTAGCTGGGTCCCTGGTAGACAGGCTCTGCCTGCATGTGTAGGTAGACTACGGGGGCTTCTCAAGGGCGGAGGCCCTCCCTTGGGGTGCCTGCTGTTCCACTCCTACTAAGCCTGTCTGGTTTACCCAGGAAACAGGCCAAGTTCTAGGGTCCCAACAGCCCCGGGGTCGGCACCAACCCCTTATATTTTATAAAGGAGATATAATTTCACTTGTACTACTATCTTATACAATTTTCTTATGCTAATATCCAAATTTAAGATCTTATTACCTAAACACTTATTAGCTTGAATTTCCATGATTGATAAATTTTGGAGCCAATCATACACATCTGTATATAATTCTTAGGGGAATCAATCTGATCCTGTTATTTTCCTCAAAAATTTGGTATCCTATTTAATTAGACATTTTATGCCATTACATCTTTACCTTATTTCTTTGTCTAATCATTTCCTCCTTTTGGAGGATGTTATCTCTATATTATTTCAATGTTTTATTTGGCCATAAACGTAGGTTAAAATTGTAAGCTATTCATTCCTGCATCCTATTATAATAACTCAGAGCTATTTCAATATTCATCCATTATCTAACAGACTTAGCATTGTGCTTACAGAACTTCTTGATAATATAAATTTCCTATGAAAGAAAAGAGGGACAATGTCATATATCTTAACAGAAGGAAAGAACTTCCTTAGCTCTGTTTGATTCTAGGCATGAGTCATATTTGATAGCCAGTCATATAGTCACTAGGTGCTGAAAGTAGGGCTTAGGAGTAATCAGGTGGGGATTTTCCTTTTCAGAAAGGAAATAGCAGAATTGGGAAATAGAGTCAGGAAGATCCTACCTAGGCCATGTCCAAGGGCGTCTTCAAAACTGTTTCCCAGGCACAGACATCCACCTTTAAAGTTCTCAGCTTGCAATGCCTGCCATTCTCCTACTGGCTTCATGTGACCTATTCCTGCAATCAGAGCCTAAAGCAATATTAAATTGTAGTCCCCTAAAATCTTAAATAGCAAATAAATATCCTTCAGATAAGACTGTCCCAAATTTCATTGAGGTAATAATTATCAAATCAAGCTACATAACTTTTCCATCTTCTAAATACTTCCTCATACTCTTTCCCCACTTACCTAAACCATCTGAAACTAACATTCTCTCTGGACAGGAGAGGCTTAGCTAAACTCCCATTTGTCCCAAACTTTCTTATCTGCCTTTTGTATTTCCCCTCAAACCTTTACTTACCTTTCCAAATCTTTCAAACCCATTATTCAGTCTTCCTTTACATTTCAACCATAAGACAAAACAACTCAAAAATTAGCACTTTTTATTGACATAACTGTCTATACTGGAATCCCATTCCAGCTTCTTAAACAAAACAAAAGAGAATGACGGACCTCACAGATTGATGGATTTATGTCCCCTGTTTACTCATTCTGGAGAAAAGGGACACTTCAGGAATTAAGTCTTATACACATTGATAAGCTCTAATTCTTACTTAAAATCACAAAAACATTTTTCAAAACATTTCTAGAATTATTTCCCTAAACTGGAGATGTCTCTGATTTAGTCGCAGTAATTAATTACACTATTTGTATTAATACCTAATTGCTCTTATCACTTAAAACATCTAAGAACTCTATCTCACATAGATACAATATAACTTTAAATCCCAGCCTTAGTCTATGGGATAATGATTCAACCTTACATTTGTAAACAATATTATGTCATAAATCTTCTTTTCCCTTTTTCCCATATTATTCCTATTAATACTTTAGTAACCATGTTATCTTTCATTTGGCTATACAAGAGTACCAATATAACCAGTCATTTGATTAAAACAACAAGATTTCACATATTTGCATTTATCCAATTTTCCATTTTTCCCCATTAAGCTAACTTTTTTCGTAATGGTAACAGATTCTGGCAGATAATTTCCCTTTTGTCACTACCTGGTTATTTCTGATTACAGAGATCTACCATATCATCTCCCCTGAGGGTGGGTTCTTTTCCATCAGATGGCAGGCTTCACTAATAAAAACTGTATCCTTAGGACCCACATCCTCAAAACCTAATCTTATCCTAAAAACCCATGACTTTTTGCTGACTTTAAGAAGCCAGGTAAGGAGGCTTCTGACCCCCACTGTTCTCTTTCTTTCAGTAAAATCTCAGATCCCATTAACTGCTGCTCCTCCCCCTTCCTCCCCTTCTGACAGATGGGCAAAGGTAAAACTCTTCTTATCTAAACTAAAGGGGGAGGAGTAAGGAATGCACAGATTGTGGTTTGGAACCTCCTTACTCAAAAACCTAGAATAAGACATTGAAGGGGCCTTTCTTGGAGTACATAAAATACATGCTTTAACCACCCTCCCAAGGCTTCTATAGATAAGCATTAATTTCCCAAGTATAAGGTTCTTACCCAGAAACTCAGAAAACTCACAGCAGGTTTGAACTATAACCAATTAGCTTACAGATGGAAATTCAGCAGGCCTTCTGAAAATTATACAAAAAGATTTTACAGAGCATTTTTCAAAAGTATTTTCCCTTCTTTAAAACAGTTTAAAATTGATCCTAATATAAACAGGGATTGTCACTAAACTTTCATGAAGAAAAATTATTTAGAAGGTTTTAAAATGATAGGCATCTCCTTCTTTCTCCTTAAAGCAAATTAACCCTTAAACACTGGAATTCATTAACTAAGTTGGTGGAAACGTCCTCATTCTCAAATATTGCACAGAATTCCTAGATATTACAAAGTTCCTTTGTCAAAAAGGTGTTGTAATGTAGAGGACACTTAATTTCTATAATTATATACCCAATTAAATTAACCTTATCACAATAACAGAGTTTACCAGGACTTGAAAAACTTTTTCCATAGGAATTCCTCTACACAGAAAGCTTTACACAAGATTGATAAGAATTCATAACTAGATCGTTCCAAAAGTCCTTGTTTCAGTCAACAACCTCAATTTCTTAATTAAGTACAATTCCCAATCTGACAACATCCACATTATAAGAGGAATTATTTTTCTAACAGAATAGGTAATGCAATGTTAACTAATTTGTAATTTAGAAATATAGGTGCACCACAAGCAATTGTCATGTATTTTAAAACTTGGAACAGAATCTAATTAATTACCAATCAAGTGATCATAACTGAGTTGGATAAGCAAATCAAATATGGATTCATAATCACTAGTGGTAACATTTTAATTTCTAAGGCCCAATACTTACCACTGTAAAAGAATATTGACTATAAAACCACATTTTTTCAATATTGCTGATACATCTGTTTGTCAAATTACACAATTAACAAATGTAACAATGCCTGAAACATAATTATGCATTTGAAAACTTGAAACAATCCATTTATCAATTTAGGTGAACGAATTTCTAAACCTCCATGCACAGAGAATCTTTCATCATTTGAAACTATAATTTTAAACCACCAGATATATTCTCATAATAAAATCTTTTTCACATGGAAAGTCTGTTCTCATGGTTAAATATCAGTATTATTAATTATTCACTTGTTATAACCACATATAACAGTTCCAAATGGTCAAATTTTATCACATCCCTTTAAAAACTCAATTCATATATATCAAAATCTCATTAAAACTGCTATAACATCATTTCTTACCACACAGTGGTTTTCTCAAATTTCACAATCCAAGAGAATTTTAGAAATACAATGCAATTTTAGAAATACAGAAACAATAAATTTCAGATGACATCAATTGCATTTCCAGATTATCACATATAGAACATTTTCAGCTTAATACCTTTGGTATTCAAAAACCACTTCAAAGGTTAACAATTACATTAAATCAGAGAGAGATAATAATGTGTCTAAAATATAAACAACCATCATTATTATTTTCCCTTTTCACATCAGGAAATTGGTCAAACAGAGATGAAAATATAGTTTTACAATAGGAACAAAGAAGTGTGAAGTTTACCTAGAACAGAGAGCAGTGGCTGGTTTCACAGTGAAGACAAATTTTTTGGAGGCAGAGTTTAGGAAATGCTAATCACAGGCCCAATCCATTCATCTTTCCCTTCCCCCACAACTGCCAAAGTTACTGAGCCTAGGGCAGTTTGCAGCTGCTGGGGACAGAGTGGGCAGAATGCATAGGACCTGGGCGTCTTTTCCAAGCTTTGCCAAAAAGGATGGGCTACAAAGGTACCCAGGGGCACAGGACTCACTGTCAGTCTGAATTTCTGTACTTCTCCTTCTTTTGCCAGGTGGGGAAGGGTGATTTAAGTTTTCCCTACAGTCCTCCTGCATTCTCTTCTAATCTGATCTGGGAGGAGAGGAGTTTGTTTTAACTGCTCTAACTTTTACTGCAGCCCTGGCTCTGTCAGAGACAGGACAACAATGGTGAAAGATCTCAATGATTGTAACTCAAGTAAACTTCACCTTTTGCTCACTCCTTAAAAATCTTTTTGCACTTAAATCTAAGGGAAAAGACTCCCTCCTAACTTTTGGGAGGGAGTGGATAAGTGATCAGGGACAAAGACAAACTCTAGAGCCTGACTGAAAACTTTAACCAGATTCCACATTCAGGGATAGAGGTTTTCAGCCAAAAGGCATTGGTTGCCAGGAGGTGTTTCAGCAAAAGTGACCTCCTGGAGTGATTTTACAATTTCAGGAGTTCTCTCTCCCAAAATCCAACTAACCAGTTTCCAAACATTTAATGATTAAATCCCAGAATCTTCTAAAAGTGTTAGCCCTATTTCCATTGTAATTCCAAGTTGGCCAGACAAGGAACCACAAGGAAAAGAGTCTTTGTTTCCCTAGTTGCAGCCCGAAATCTCTGGCTGCCAGCCTTTCAGATTTTACCAAAATATAAACATTTCACAATTTTTAGACACAGACACACGGACACAGACAAATTCAGAACGTACAGAACACAGAACAGAACCAAATGTGTGAGCTGAAAGCTAAACCAAGTCTCCTCAGAGGAAAGAAAAAATACCAGGTTTCCTCTTTAGGGATAAACAGAGGCCTTCAATCTTTTTCACACGACCCGTGGTGAGACACAGCGTCCTGTCCTCCTCACCCCTCTGAACATGAGCCCTGCGTCCAGGTTAGCGTGTCAACAGAGACCAGATGGCTAGCCCAGAACAGAAATCTTACCTCTAGAGGTCTGAAAACCAGGATTCTTCATAGGGCAAAAAGGGACAAGTCAGCAGAGAGTCTGTACTCCAAGACCCACACCCAACATCAGAGTCCTAGGAAAGGAAATCCCAAGTGCCGGCCCTCCAAAGTGAGAGAAGGTAAATGGAGAGCAGGGACTTCCTGTTGAGGTCCGAAATTCTGTGTGTGTCTCCAGGGCAATAACATGAAATACCACCTCTATCTCGCTGGGGCCTCCAATTTGTAGTACGAACAGCGAATAAGACATGCCACAGAGTATAAGTTTTAAATGGAGAATTTATTAGCCGGCGACCCTTCGGGGTTCCACCCAAATCAGAACGGCCAAGAATTGGGGTGAAGGAGAAGTATTTATACAGAAAAATCAAGGTGCAGTGGTTAATTATCTCTTGAAATTTACATATGTTATTTTAGCAGACTAGACAAGCCTGTGTTATTTCACTTTTTATGACCATGATATAAGAAGAGGAACTTCCTTAATGGAATAGATTGTAAATACAACAAATCAGATAGTTGACAAAGCATCAACTGAAATTACAACCCAGGATCTCTGTGTCCAATTTGCCATTAACATCCCACAACATGGTATATGCACATAAAATATTAGGATAAAGAAAAGTCACATAATTCAAGACAATGTCTGGGGCTGAGGCATTTATCCTTAATGGCCATAGACAGACCAAGGGATGCTCCATCTGGGTATGTTGACACAAGCTAGAGATATCTCTGAGCCCCCTCAGGAAACAAAGACTGTTAGGATCAGGCTTTTCCTCTGCTTAATTAGTCGACATTCCTTGGAGCAGTCAAGGGGCCCGGGGACATTTGCTGAACACCAAATGCCAGGATCTTAGTCCTTCCTTTCTTGTGCAGACTGGGGGTTTTATCAGGGGCTGTGGGGCAGGGATCTACAGCAATAACAATCTCACCTTTGATTAAAGGATTTCAATTTTGATGTTTAATTGCAGATTTTTCATTTGTTCTTTTTCTACTTCTGTACATTTCATAAGCAGTAGTTCCTGGAGCTGTTTCTTCTATTTTATGGATATAAGCTTTAGAAAGAGAAATGTCCACCTACGCACTACTTTAGCTGCATCCCACAAATTTTGGTGTGTTGCCTCATTGTTATAAATCTCCTTAATGAAATTATCGATTAATGCTATGTTTTCTTCTTTGACCCACTCATTCTTTAGGATTAGATATTTTACTTTCCAATTAATTTTTAATCTATGTTTCCACATCTCTGTAATTTATGTTGCATTGTAGTATGTAAAAGGTGCATTTAATCTTTCTCTTTTTCTCCATTTGTTTATGAGGTTTTTGTGCCCTAATATATGTTTATTCTTGTGAAGGTGCTATAGACAGCTGAGAAAAAGTTATGTTCCTTTCTATATCAATTAAGTTTTCTCCAGAGTTCTAACATTGCTAACGTTTCTAATATTCTTTTCCTCTCCTTAACTTCCTTTTTATTATTTTATGCATAGATTTGCCTAATTATGAGAGGGCAAAGTTGGAGTCACCCATCAGTATAGTTTTACTGTCTGGTTCCTTGTGTAAGTCATTTCACTTTTCATTTTAAGAAGCTGGATGCTCTAGCATTCGGTGCATCTTTAGTGAATATTGATATTATATTATCATCTATGGTACCTGTTAGCAAGATTTAGGTTCCCTGCTTGTCTCTCTAAATTAGAACTATTTCAGTTTTTGGTTTGTATGAGATCATGATTTCTACCCTTGCCTTTTATACTGCAACTAAAGCCTAAGTGTATGTGTCTCTGCATCTGCGTCTGTGTGTGTGTCTGTGGCAGGGAATTGTCTGAAGCTTCAGGTCTGTTCAGCCTGCTGTTTTCAGAGCTAGCCTGGGGGTTTGAAAGTGTTTGGTGGTTCCAAAGTGACTTGATTTGGGGAGAGGTTTGGTCAATGTTTTCCTGGCCAGTACTCTGGACCTTACCCAGGAAGAACCTCTGATCCCTTGGGACTGCACTCAATACTGCTCCACAGGGTTCCTGCTCCCTTTTGACCAGAAGTGACCTTGCCCCTCAGTACCCTTGTGCACATTGGAAATTGCAAATGATGCTCCTCCTCAGGGTCCCTGCTTCTTCTTGCAGAAAAGTGCTCTTCTCTGCCCTTGAACTGTGATCCAG
Source organism: Phalanger gymnotis (assembly GCA_028646595.1). Lineage (NCBI taxonomy): Eukaryota > Metazoa > Chordata > Mammalia > Diprotodontia > Phalangeridae > Phalanger > Phalanger gymnotis. Next base: position 2,214 of record JAQQSZ010012560.1, on the reverse strand, counting down.
GAGTCTATCTAGGCAATGGAGTGTCTAAGCAGCTTCCAAAATTTCCCAAGAGATTGTTGAAGCTTCTCTTGCTGTTTACATTAAAGGTAGTTTACATTCTCTGTGGGATTATAGGTCCTGCTCCCAGACCCTTGCAACCACTATACACGAAGCTACTTGGGGAGTGCCTAGCTTAGGTAGAGCAACTAGAGTTTTTGCTCAGGGTGGGTGGTGAATTTCCAATGGCCTGAGCACCCATACAACTTCCTTGCATAGAGAATGAGCTCCTTTCTTATCCTTCCCTGGCCTCAAAGCAGCCTCCCATACAGTGGCTTGGCAACAGTCTTCTGGGATCTCTGAATACCTACATCTAGGTGGTTCAGTGGTTAGAGCACTGGGCCTGGAGTTAGGAAGACCTGAGTTCAAATCTGGCCTCAGGCATTTACTAGTTATGTGATCTTGGGTGAGGGCAAATCAGAGTGTACCTAGTCAAGTACTCTTTCATCTTTTTGCCTCCTCAGGAAGACTGACAAGCCATCTGAATGTGTCTGTGATCTTACAGAGTGTTCTGGGGTACTGAGAGGTTAGGTGACTTGACTGTGGTCATACTGTTAGCTTGGATCTGAGGCAGGACTTGTACTCTGAGCCTTCCTGACTGTGAGGCTGGCCCTTTATCCTCAGGCCTCAGAGCATCCCTGTTTTCCATCCAGACACAGTTCAAGCATCACCTATTCCATGAAGCCTCTCTTGATTCCAACTGCTAGTGGCCTCATTCTCAGACTGCCTCACACTTGGCCTTTATTTGCATTTATTCTCTCTATACTTTTATGGATTTTCTATCTCATTAGAACACCAGCTTCTAGTGGTTAGAGACTGTGTCTTCAATAGTGTTTGCATCTCAGGAACCTAGCAATGTACCTGTTATGGGGGAGGTAATTAAGAAAGGTGTGTTGACTGTTTAATTAGGCCACCTATTTCTCTGTGTGCCCAGCACATGGAGAAGCTTAATCTATAGCTATAGAATGAATAAATTACTGAGTTGTAGGTCTAAGCCAGAGTAATTATTAATGATTATATTTATGTCTCGTATGTGTAATTGTCATCAGTTATCCCTTTATCATGTTATCTATTATATCTAATTCATGTTCATTTCCTATCAAATTGCTGCCAGATTGCTTTTCATTTATGCCATCTTTTTATCACCTACATACAGTTCTTGTTTTCAGTAAGTGGACCATTGGGCAAACCTCTAAGTAAAACCATTTTGAAGTGATTTTTCCCACAGACCTGGCTATAAGGGAGGGAAGGAGGGAGGGAGTCAGGAGGGAAGGGCTTATATGCCTGTGAAGGGAGGGACCCAGGAGACGGTCCAAGGACACACAGGGGCTGGGTACAGAGAAGCCAGAGCACAAAGAGGATCAGGTGGTATCAGGGCCAGCCTCTTCATGGCCTGGCCAGAACTGAGAGGAAGAACACATCGGGGATAGACACATGGAGGCCGGACATGGCCACACACAGAAGAGGACAGGCTGTTACACATGGACAGAAGAAAGACACATGGTACCCAAGCATGAATGGACAGAAGATAGGCAGATGCTGGCCATGCAGAAATATGGGCAGAGAAGCCAAAAGTCTCCTGTCTCAGCACTGGAGGTCTCAAGCCAAACCCTGATGCTGAGGCTACAGCAGTGGAAGGAATCACTGTACAAGTTGAAAACTCCTTTCTTTCCCCTTCCCACCTCTCCATCAATACCCTTTAGATGCTTGATCTTATTTAAAAACTTTATTGATGTTTTCTGTATCTTACATCATGGTATCCCGTGTATCTCCCCTTTCCCTCTCCTCCTTCCTGAGACCCATGCCATGTGGTGACTAATGGTGTTTTTTGTTTTAGGAGGGAATATCCGTCAACACAACTGTATAACACACAGAGGAAAAGATAATGGTGGCAGGAGACAGTCTTTCTGGGAACATTCTGGTTACTACTACAGGCTTACTCTCTGTGAAAACACATCTACTCTCTGAACACTCAGAGGAAAAGATAGTTGTAGAGGAAGATAGTCTCTCTGAGAACATTCCAGTTATTACAGTCTTACTCTCTGGGGAAGCACATCTAGCCTCCTAATACTCAGTGGATGAGATGCTGATGGGTGGAGACAGACTCTCTGAGAACATTCTACTTACTATAGGTTTGCTTTCTGGGGAAACACATCTACTCTCTGAACACTCAGAGGA
>JAQQSZ010012559.1:0-11979 GCA_028646595.1 Phalanger gymnotis | reverse complement strand
AGGCTCTGTTTATTCTCTGGTTGATTGTCTAGGACAGGGCTAGGGAACCTGTGGCCTGAGGCCACATGTGGCCTCCAAGCTGCGGGTTCCCCACCCTTGGTCTCTGCTTAAGAAAGTGATTTGGAAAACATTAATGATGCAGATTAAACTTAAAAGTATATTCTAAGTGCTTTTTTTTTTCTTCTGAGTCGGGCAGGTCGTTAAAATATTTGCCAGCATACTAGTAGAAGACATCTCTTCCTGTGATGAGAGTGGGCTGGGACTGCCCTTTTTCACCCCCCTCAGCGTGATTCCACAACATATGAGTGTGAGGGAGAAACATTTATCTCCTCTAACGCTACTTAGGGGACCCCAGCCAACTTGTTGGAGGGCCCCTCTCCATGGAGCTCTTGAATCCTGATTCCCAGAGGGGTTTGGGGAATGCCTGGGATTTTTCCCAGACTTCTGGATCTGACTGGGATGGGCCTGAATTAGTGTTTTAGGAGATTCTAAGCCCCTCCTCCTTAGCCCACCACCCTCCCACCCTTCACCCCTCCTCTCTGCTTTTAAAGTAGATTGTGATCCTGCTGTGCTGAGTGACCGTCATAAGGGCTAAGAGAAGGAGAAGAGTGGTACCATGCATACTTGCTTGTATCTTATTAGCTTCCTCCTCAACCATATGCACTCTTGTGCTGTCAGAGAAACGACTTGCCTTTGCCCGGTGAGGGAGATGTGTAACTAACCAAAATTGCTAGTAAGCCCAATATTAACACAGGCCACCTGTCTCTCTTGTATGGCCAAAGCATGGAAGCAACTGCTCCCTTACAAAAAGAAAAATGTTTTTATTTGACTCTGCTAGCATCAACTACATGCAAACTTGAATTTAACATTAGGGGCAGAACTGTATCAAAAGCTATAAAATTCTGGATCTCCTTCAAATATTGACCTGAAGTGGTGCTCAGCCTTATTGTGCTGGATACTTAGTTCAAATCAGCAAACAGTTATGAAGCACTCAGTGTGCACAGAGCACTGGGCTAGACACCACAGGAATACCAGAGTTTGATGAAGCCCTGCCCTCATGGGGCTTACTATCTAATACCTAGAATGATTACCATAATGCCCGTAATTACAAAAGACCAACCGAATCTATAGCTTTGTGAAGAATTAAAATCGAGCAGTGGCAAACAGGGTAGACTGAAGAAATGCTTTGAGGTTTCCTGGAAACCCTACTTTGAAAGAATCAGGATAGCTATCAAGCTATCAAAGAACAGAGAGTTAGGCTACCTTTTGGCCATTTGGCACAGGTTGTAGCTACACTAATAAACTGGTTTGAAGGACAAAACAAAACCTTAACTAACAAGTTATTTTGAAAATAGTTGGCTGAATTCACTAAAGTAACTGGTTAGTAACTAACATAGTACCTGCTCTTAGAATCAGTGGTTTTCTTCAGGATTCACTCAAGGGCTATTCTTCTACCAACTCCTAACACTCTTTCCTACAAAACTACCTTGCATTTTTCTTGCGCATATTTGCAATAAAATATTGCAACATAATATATGCACATACATGTCTTACATATGTATATGTTTGTAGATTTGTGCATATATGCACAGATATAAGTATATGAAATGTCTCCCCATTAGAATATAAACTCTCTGAGAGCAGAGTATGTCTAATTTTTATCTTTATATCCCTAGCGCTTACCATAGTGCCTGGCACATAGTCAGTACTTAATGAATGCTTCTTGCTTGGTTGACTATTTAAAGGAATTCATCTTTTATTTCCCCTAACTAGCTTGTAAGTATGTGTAGATACAGCCATAAAATGTCTTATCTGGAAAGGGTGTTGGATAGCCCATAAATAAGCCAGAGGAGCATTGCTAAAACCCCATGCCATCTGTGGCTACAGCCACAGACACAAGAAGCCATCTGTAGTAGCAATTTAGATTTGAAGATCTTTCCCACCCATTAGTAGGCCATGTAACCTGCTTATGTCACAGGAAGCCTAAGTTACATGTGGTTGGAGGAGCATCCTGACAGGAAAAGGAAGTTATGTCATAGGAAATGCTGAGAGAGAGAGAAAGAGAGAGAGAGAGACAGAGAGACAGAGAGACAGAGAGACAGAGAGAGACAGAGAGAGAGAGAGCAAGTGCAGTTATGGCTGCTAATGGCTAGAACTGAACAGGCTGACTTAGCTGCACTGTGAGTTTGTTTTGGGGAAGACCCCAGCAGGGGGTCAGAGAGGTTTGGGAATGGGAGGCTCCGGGTTGTTATGTTGTATATGAAATGTTTTACTGCTATGATAGACTGGATAAATGACTTGTGGGATATGGTTCTCTGGTGTCTGAATAAATGGTTTACTTCTTCCACCTTCTATGTGGAGAGTCTCATATATTTTGCAATACAGAACCACATAGGCATTTTGACAATTATCATCCACACTGTGATTACTGCCTTACTTGTAGACCATCTTATCTTTGCAGTATAAAAAAAAAACAACTGTTGGCCACATTTTTCAGCAACAAATCCACACAATGACTATGCAATCCAGACTTAATGGCAAATATATAACCATAGACTATCAGAGGTAGAGAGGACCTTGGAAATCATTTAGCTCATGACCTTCTTTTTACAGAATGAAGTCCAGGTTTGCCAAAGTTTACAGAGGAAGCTTTCCAGAGGGACAGGGCTAAAACTCAGGCTTCCTGATTCCTAGTTCAGTGCCCTTGCCATTATATCAGACTGTGTACCATGTAAGATGTAAAGAAGCAACTTTCCTGGTATAAGCCATGAGAAATGAATTTGTGGATATGAGACAAAGTATTGAAGACCAAAACATAATTATTTTTTCATTGTATTGACTTGAGATCCTGCTTGTTTTTGTTCTTAGGACTAATCCTTCTCTTGTTACAAATTAAGGGCACATTAAACAAATGATAAATCAACAAGCATTTATTAAATGTCACTATGTTCCAGGCACTGGCTAGCATTGGGGATACATAGACAGACAGCCTATACCTTCAAGAGCTTACGTTCTATTGTGACGAGGCCTCAGACCTGGGTCTATAGACACCTAGGGGCTCTTTGGATAGATTTCGGGAGGGGATATGAATTTGGATGGAGAAAAATATACATCTTTATTTTCACTAACCTCTAACTGAAATTTAGCATTTATTTCTATTGTGAATATAGGGAACAAACATTATTCTAAGAAAGGGGACCACTGGTGTCACCAGACTTACAAAGAGTCCATGACACACAAGGGGTTAAGAACCTCTGTACTAGGAAAAAAACATGCACATAGATGAACGAGTACAAAATACATACAGAGATTTCATAGGTTAGTGGGAACAATTGGAGAGATCACAAAAGACCTCAGGAAGGAGGTGGCCCTTGACCCAAGCCTCAGAGGAAGCTAGGAATTCCAAGATGGAATGAAGATGAAAATGGGGAGCATTCTAGGCACGAGGGACAAGAAGTTGTCAAAGAGGCCAGACTGAAGTTATCAGAATTCTAACTGGTCCCGTATATAAAATAGCTGTAGCCAATTAAGTAGGCCTATTAAAGCTCTATATGCAAAAGGTACTAATGGTTCAATAGCCATCCAAATGGTAGCACTGTAAGAATAAAATATTGTCAAAATACATACAATAAGGTCAGGGATATAAGGACCCAGAAAGGCTCTAATGTTGTTAGAATTACTCAGATTAACCCATCAGATAAAAAGTGACCTGATCTCTTTGACAGAATGGTATCATAGTCTTTTTACACCTCTAAGATCATTTTCCTCATCAGTAAAAAGAAGGGGTTGGACCAGATGTCCTTCCAAGGCTCTTTCAGCCCCGGAGCCTCCTGTCCTAAGAGTGTGGTCAGTGTTTGTTTCTAGAATTTCATCCCCCTGTGCTGTCCTGGCTGGCAGGGAGGCACCTCCTGGGAAAGTCCAGCTTGGCCTTGGGCTGCACTTCAGCTGGCAGGGCACAGAGGCTTGATGGGCAAAGGTTAGAGGGCTTGTTTTACATTAGGCAATGGTTCTGTGTGCTTTATTTTACTTGTCTGGTACCAGGGAGCATCAAGGGCACATGCAAGAAGGGAAGTGGCAAAAGGACAGACAGACGTCAGAGTAGACAAGGAATGAACTGGACTTGGCCCAAGTTCATATACCAAAGCTACAAGATGAAGAAACCAGAGATCAGGACATAAGGGTTTGGTGAACAGAAAACTTTCGCCCTGATTCTAACCCCAACCCAGCCGTCCTTTCCTCCTTGCTGAGTGGTCACCAATGAGTGTCATGTGACCTGTGGAACAAAGCTGAAGGAAAGAGTAACGGGAGTGTGTCATGAAGCCTAATGGATACTATGGGACCCCCCAGCCTCTCTTTCAGAAATGTCTGCGGGACCGTTGGTTAGTAGTTACTTCTTTAAATGTCTAATATAAAAGCCGAAGGGTCAAATGTCTGTATTTGTTTTTCTGTTTGTTTTATTTGGAGCTCAGATTTGGTTTAAGGAAGGTGTTTTCTTTCTTTTCCCATCCCTCTTCTCTCTCCTTGTGATAGAATAAAGAGAACACAGAATTTGGAGTTTGAGGATCTGAATTCCAGTTCCAGCTCTCTGGCATCTACTTGCTCATCTAATCTTGGGGGAGCTGTTTTGCTTCTCTGGGTCTCAATTTCTTCATCTCAGAGAGAGGCTGAGAGAGAGACACAGAGACAGATACAGAGATGGAGAAAGAGAGGGTGATGGAGATAAAGACTGAGAGAGAAAGAGAGAAAAGAAGGGAGAAAGGAGGGAGGGAGGGAGAGAGAGAGAGAGAGAGAGAGAGAGAGAGAGAGAGAGAGAGAGAGATTTGGATTAGCTAGGAGGGTCTCTAAGATCCAATCTACCTCTAAATCTGTGTTGCTGTGCTTCTCCATCCGTGAACCTGTATGTACCTGTTCCCTCGTTCTATTTCCTGTTCTCCATTCTCTTCAACTAACCTTGCTTTCTCTTTACATTGACTTTTGCTTAGTGGTTTTAAATGTTCATTAAGAGAGGCCTTAGACACTTTGTGATAAACGCTGATGCGTCATTTGGTTTCCATTGCTTATTCTCTGACTTAAGAGCTATTCTTCTCAGCACTTACCAAGGGCACAGTTTGTACAAATCAACGGAGGTTATAATTTGCATTCAGAAGAAATTGCAGGCTTTTTCTTCTAGTCCTTGTTTTACATTTGAGCTATCTGTCCATGTTTAGAGAAGCTGATGAATGGAAGTAATGACAACACAGCACTCTGTTGGGTTGGCAGTTTAATTTTCCTGCATCCTAGTTTTCTCATCAGCAAAATGAGGGGGTTAGATCAGATTATTTCTAAGGTTATAGGGATCATAGACTTAAAGTTGGAATGGACTATAAGGTCCCAACCCCTTCATTTTAGAGATGAGGAAACCAAGTCCTGAAGAGGTTAAGTGCCCAATATCCTTTCCAGCTCTAGAATTCTGTGATTCGATCATTTTTCTTTGGCTTTCCAAATGACCTTATAAATATTTAGAGCTTTAGTAAAATTGAAAAAGGTATTACTCTGGCAACTAGCCTGCCTCCTTGCTGACTAACTGCATTTGTAACTTTCTTCCTTCCATGACTACTCAGGACCGTTCTGAATATGAGCTTTTGGCACAAGCTTCACCAGCTAGATGCTAGTAAGAATTAGCTTATCCATATTCACAATTATCTAATGAGCCACTGAAAACCATGGAGCAGAACATTTCACAAAAGAACCCTCCTACTTCCCTCGGAGCTCCAGTTCAGAGGCAGCCCCAGGAAATGTGTATGGTTATAACCAGAGCTATCTCAGCTCTAGAACCTAGGTTGGTCCCAGTTCTGCATTGTTGTTCTGTCATTTCATCACATCCAACTCTTTCTTGGCAAAGATCCTGGAGTGGTTTGTCACTTTCTTCTCCAGCTCATTTTACAGATGAGGAACTGAGGCAAACAAGATTAAGTGACTTGCCCAAGGTCACAAAGCTAGTAAGTGTCTGAGGCCAGATTTGGACTCAGGAAGATGACTCTTCCTGACTTCAAGCCAGATACTCTATCCATTGTGCCACCTAGCTGCCCTAGTCATAAATGTGAGAGTCAGTCCTGAGTCACCCAAGTCTTATTCTACTTTAAAGGAAATCCCATAGGGACTTTAACTTGGACTATCAACCAGCCTCGATCATGCTACTCTGAACCCTACATAAAGGACTCTCAGAACCTGGGCTAGAAACAAGATCAATTTAACACCAAGCAACTAGATTTTCAGTTCTGCAGTCCGTAGTCACATAAGGTTGCCATCAAGGGACTAGTCGTCTGTTGATATGTTTCTCCACATTTAGCCTCCCCACATTGGCTTCTCCACTGGGTTGCCATGGACCTATAATTAAAACCTGTCTGGCTTGGTGGAATCTGTCAGAGCTTTTACTTCACTGTCTGAGAAGCCAAGGTCACCTCCGCACCATAATAAAGCATGGGAGCAGGATTTATATGGAGCAGAGGTATCCAAACTTTTGGCCTACTGCTCCCTTTTGAAAAAATTATTCAGTGCCCCCCCAAATCTACTTTCTTTAACCCTTTAATTTTTTAAATTTGCATCATTTCAAAAAAATATAATTTTTTTATAATATAATGCATCTTAAACTTAATAAATTTATTGTAAATTTATGGAGTTTTTTCCTACATTGAAACTTTGATGATACAATATTGTGCTATGTAACCATATAGTACCATATTGTGAACAAGTCATTACACGCACATATTCCTGTCAATGCATGCTAGACTTCCTGACCTGCCAACACTTACTTGTTAAGACCTGTCAGCAGACTTCAACACTGAGCAGGTACAAATTGCATTTTGTGTGTTCATTTGGGAAATAATGTAATCACTATGACTTTAAGTTAGCTCTCTTAACTTAAACAGATGAAATGTATGAATGGTTTTTCAGAACTTTCTTATCTTCTCTTATTTTGCTTCTGCCACCCTTTTATTTTTATTCAGTGCCTCCCAATTGCACCCAAGGCTACTTCTATCGCCACCCCAACCTCACCCCTCCTGAATCATTCCAGCCACCCCCGCAGGGGGCAGTATCACCCATTTTGGGACCCTTGTGGTCATTGTGGTATCTAAGTAATGTCAGAAGAAAGTCTCTAGTATGTTGAGTGGGGATTTATGAACAAGGGTCACACAGGCTGGTCAGGCATGGATGGTTTGTACTTAGGATTGGTGGAGAGGGTGCTCACATTAATGAGAACACAGATCTGTTGGAATATGTATGGTAAGATAATTGAATCCAGACATGATCGCTCCTTTTTAATTCCAGAAAACTCCTTTCTTAGATGGGACTTAATCCAAGTATTAGCATCTAGGCCACATTTGCCTCTCGGAAGAAACAAAGGGTCTACTGTTGACCCTTCATTCCACATGCCATTTTTTTCCAAACTGAGACTCATCTTTTGATCTAACTTAAGTTTTGTAGCAAAGTATAATAGAAAGAGCCAAAGACTCGCATTATAGATTTGATTTTGCTTCTAACTAGCCATGTGACCTTGGTCAAGTCAATTAAATTCAGGATCTTTCATTCAGTTCAACAGTTGCACAGACATTTACTAAGTGCTTAGTGTATTCAGAACATTGTGCAAGAGCTGAGGAAAATATCAAGTTTAGATAAGAAAGGAGGTTTAGGTAAAGCATCTTTATAGGACTTCAGGGTTGACATGTTGCTTTATCTCACGTGGCCCTTTCAAGATGCAAAAGGAGTGAATTGGATGAAATTATTCCTTCCAGTTATGAAAGTATGTGATCTCATGATTCTATTTCTCATCTTCTGTCCCTTTCACCTCCCATGTGAATCACCTTAATACAACCATCTTGGGCCTCTTGGCTATCTGGCATTAGTAAAAACTAGCTTCATCAATAGGTCATAGAATCATAAATATAGAGCTAGAAGGAATCTTAGAGGTCCAAATCCCTTATTTGACAGATGAGGAAACTGAGGCCCAAAAAAGTTAAGTGACATATCTGAAGTCACATAGCTAGAAAGCATCTGAGGCAGGAGTCAGACTCAGGTCTTCCTGATTCCAAGACCAACGTTCTCTCCAGTATACCATACAGCCTTGAAGAATGTACTATAAATATGATAAAGGCTTGTTTGAAAAGAAGTGGTGTTCATGCATTCATTCAATGAATATTTGTTAAATATTATCTGTAATCAGGGCGTATACTATACTTGGTGCTGGGATTATATGATGTTTAGATAAAACATGGTTTCTGCCTTCATAGAGCACGGTCTACATAGATCTAGTAGGAAAGCAAACCACAGAGACTTATATAATAATCAATATATGGTGATAATATATATAATCAATATTGATTATAAGTACATTATGCAATATATATATAGTGTGTGCATATATATAGAGGGAATTATATAATTAGCATTGATTATAAGTAAAGTATTACCTCCCCAAAAGGTGCTCTTTAAGTTTTGAAAGAGAAAATTGTTACAAGCATGAGATATCAGAGAAGGCTTCATGGAGGGGGTGACATTTGGACTGGGTTTTAATAGATTGGGAGGGAATAAAACATGTGAAAAGAGATAAGGAGGATATTCTGGGCATAAAAACAATATGAACAAAGTAATATAATCAGAAACACAGGGCAGACTCAGGGATAAGAAAGAAATGTAGTTAGCTAGATCACATGTGGAGGTAAATGAATAAAATGAGATGAAATTATTAAGGTAGACTGGTGCTAGGTTGTGAAGGTTCTTGAAAGCCAGGCAGAAGAGGGAGAACTTAGTTTACAACATGCACAATAAGCATCAAATGAAGATTTTGAGTAGCAGCACGACATAACTAAACCTGGGAAGAAAGACTACTCTAGCAGTGAGATGATGGATGGATCAATGTAGGGCAAGAATGAAGTAAAAAAGATTCATAGAGAAGCCATTGCTGAGGTCCAAGCAGACGCTGAGGAGCAGAAACATCACCTTCCTGATGAAGGTCCCTATAGTCAAAGCTACGGTTTTTCCAGTACTGATACGTGGCTGTGAGAGTTGGATTATAGGGAAAACTGAGCACCACAGAATTGATTTTGAATTGTGGGTGCTGGAGAACATGTTAGAGAGTACCTTGGACAGCAAGGAGGTTAAATCAATACTTAAAAATAAAGTCAATACTTAAAAATATTAATTCAGGCTATTCACTAGAAGGTCAAATGCTGAAGCTGAAACTTATATACTTTGGCCACCTAATGAGAACAGCGGACTTATTAGTAAAGACCCTGATGTTGGGAAAGATTGAAAGCAGAAGGAAAAGGGGATGGGAGAAGATGAGATGGATAGATAGTATCATGGAAACAACAAGCATAAATTGGGCAGACTTTGAGAGACGGTGGAAGATAAAAGAACCTTGTAGGCCAACAAAAATACAGGATGATGAGAGTAAGAATGGAGAGAAAGGGGTGGAGAGGAGAAATACTGTGAAAATGGAATCAACAAAAGTGAAATTGAAGAGAACCCCAAAATTTTGAATGTGAGAATCTGGATGAATGATAATACTAAAAGATTTAAACAGCAAAATCAGAAAGAGGAATAGGTTCTTTTTTATTTGTTTGGAAGGTAATCGGGGGTATTTTTGCTGTTTTAGGTATCAGTGGTCTGTTCAAAGGAATCTACCCAGTAGGCAGATGGATGATGGGAGTATGAAGCACAGAAGAGTTCAGGGCTGGAGATGAACCTTTGGGACTATGGTAGTGAATGAGATTGCCAAGAGACAGTATAGCAGCCTGGGCACAGACCTTAAGAAACGCCTACATTATGGGGTCCAGAGGAGAGAGCCAGGAAAGGAAACATAGAAGATACAGTTAGAAATGCTGGAAGAATTAAGAGAAGGTAGTGTCTTTGTGGATAGAACATGGGCCTTGGAGTCAAGCAAGAGCTGCCTCAGACACTTACTCTCTGTGATGACTTTGGGCAGGTTATTTAACTTCTTCTAACTTCAGTATTCTCAGCTATAAAATGGGAGAAATAACAGCATCTATTTCACAGGGTTATTGTATCAAATCAAATAATAAATGTATAAAGTGACTTGCAAACCTTAAAGCAATAGATAAATGCCAACTACTATTATGATTAAATAATAATTGTAACTTCTATAGATTTTAAAGGTTGGAAAAGTGTATTACATCTTCCCATTTGATCATCACAACAAGTGACCTTTCAAGGTTGATTCTAAAGATGTTAGCATTCTTATTTTACAGATGAGAATACTGAAACTCAGAGAGGTTAGGTGATTTGTCCAAAATCACAATGCTAGTTAGTATCTGCAGTGAGGTTCAAACTCAGGTCTTCCTGACTCCACATCCAGTCCTCTGTTATACTGTGGAAGAAATGAGAGTGTATTCAGTAAGACTGGTCAACAGTATTAAATGCAGCTGAGAGGTCAAGGCAGAAGAATTTTTTTAAAGCATTGGATTGGTTGCTTAGCATCATTGATAACTACAAGAGAGTAGTTTCAGTAGAATAGTAATCTTCCTGGAATCCAGATTTCAAAGGATTGAGAAGAGAGTGAATACTTGGGAAAATGGAGGCATTAGGTAGAGCACCTTTTTTCAAGAAACTTATTAGTGAAAGGGAGAAGGATCGAGAAACAACTGGATTGGTTATGATGTCAAGAAAAGGCTTTTTTAAAGGACTGATGGAATTTGAGTAACTTTGTGGGCAAAGTGGAAGGTGCCATGGAGAGAGAGTTCTACAGAGAAGAAGAATGCTATTGGAACAAGATCCTAAGTAGGGTGGGTGTGCAGAATGCAGGAGACAATGCTATTCAGGGCACAAGTAGAGATATTAGCTGAGGGAATGGGTGAAATGGGAAGACCTAGGATTTCATCAAGATAGGAAACTCTATATAGGAAAATACCTATCTGCTCTGAAACCTACAGACCTAGAAAACTGTGTTGGGCTTTGAAAGATTGGTCACACAGCTAGTATGTGTTTGGAATTTGTGAGCAGACGAGAAGTTTAATTTCATTCTCCATAATGATAAAGATAGAGGCTGGACCTATGATTTCATTGGCATGGAATGAGCAAACTCCCTCCACCAATGTAGGTCAACACCTTCTCCACAACTTAGAGTCTTAAAGATTCTCCATAGTTTAGTTTAAGAATGGATTCTCATCTAACGTGGCTTAAAGAGGAGGTAGATCGATTCAATGTCTGTTGGTTTTTCTACATACAGTAGATGATCGCTGTTCATGGAGAATTGGTCCTCCCAAATTGGGACATCCTAGAAATATTATATTACACTATGGTACTAATTGAATATAAGGGGCCAAACTGTAAAATTTGGTGGGCATATCTATGTATCTCTTCTATCTCCTCTTTCTCTTGTTCTCTTGTCTCTTTTTCTATGATATGGGAATCCCAACTAGAGAGTGGATGGAGATTGGCTCATGAGGGTAGCTAGGTGGTGCAGTGCATAAAGTGCCAGGCCTGGAGTCAGGGAGACCTGAGTTCAAATACAGCCTCTGATGCCGACCAGCTGTGTGACACTGGGCAAGCCACTTAACCTTGTTTGCCTCAGTTTCCTTATCTGTAAAATGAGCTGGAGAAGGAAATAGCAAACCACTCCAGTATCTTTGGCAAGAACCACCCACCCACCCATCCACCCAAAGGTTACAAAAAAGTCAGACATAACTGAAAGAACCAGGCAAAAACAGCATCAAAATGAACTAGAGTGTGAATCTGACTGGGACTGGCATAGATTTGGAAAAGGACATTTGAACTGTGGGGAGCTGAGGTCTGCAGCCTAATGAACTAATCCTTTTACCTTAACTGGAGCATCAGCAGCCTAAAGGAGTGATTCTGCCAGGTTTCTGTTAGAAAAATGCAAAGCAGACAAAATTTAAGTACAAAATATTTTGGTTTTGTCATCTGTTTCCTGTCATCTGATTCCTGGACTTCCAGTGCCTTCATGCCATCTTATGACTGTCC